>JAHXMU010000771.1:24934-96948 GCA_019455685.1 Philornis downsi | reverse complement strand
GGATTCCGATCATCAGGAGCAAACTGATTAGAACCTTCACCGTTTTCTACAGTTCTTGATGATCTTGGTCGGTCGGATTTTCATTTTTGCAGTTTTGTACCGGCCTCTTCAAACTTTTTGACTCATTTGCGAATGAGAGAATGCTTGGCGCATTATTTAAGTAGCAAAAAATTCGTATATTGTAGAATCTTCTGAACTTTATAGTTGCCAAATTAACGTTTTTGTAAGATTTTCGCATTTACAAGGCCCGAGAAACATTCCAAAGCGACTGAAATCTCAAGAGCCGTGATACGCCCGTATATCTAGGATTCGTTGCGTTCGCGCATTTAGCTAAACGAATATAAATTTTCTTTTCAGAAGATACCAATCTTAACCTATTTTATTAACAAATTCTAAAGTCGGACATTGTTTGCTGTCAATGAGGTTCTTTTAAATATTATGATCACATTTCCACTGCCTCTTAAAAGAAACTTGAAAAACTCTTTTCAGTTGCAGACTCTGAATTTGGCCAATTTCTTTTTCAGCTGCCATCTTGAGCGAATGGAAATAATTTTAGATTTTCGTTTGTGATTACTGATAATTATTTTAAATAAGGAAATCCTACTGCTGAAATACATTTACTAGATCAAAAGTACAGGAAGTTTACTTAGAGCCTAGACGGAGTTTAGAATATGATGAGGTTATTTTCGGTTTTGTATTTAGCTGTTCAAATTCAGTTTGGTTTTATGTTCGATATCAGTCTTTTACCCATCGGTTATGAGTTTCAGTTGATTGTAATATATGAAAACATAAGCTTACTCTATCTGAGTTGAGTGGCTTTTATTAGAGAGCCTTTACACACTATAATTCAACTACTGTTCAGATACTCACACTGTGAAATATCCTGGACAAGAAGCAAGAAAACAAATCAACATGTACCACCGTCTCATTAGTTATAAAGCTGTCTTCGACAATCCGACATTGCAAGCAATTATATAAATCCAATTGGACCGGTTCGATATTTCTGCAAAGCGTAAATGTCTTTGTAAACTGATACTGACTGACATGAAGCCTTCAGATAAGTTAGGCAAAAATTTTGAAAAGCTGACGACAGGTACCATCTTTAATAAAAACCATATGTTACTTTGACACACAAAGCCATATGTTACTGATACGGATATGGACATTATTGGGTGAAAACTAGGATATGTTACTGCATCCTTCTCAAGCTTTAAGAGGCAACCTGAAAAAATGGATACGGCGATGAAAAAGAACAAAACCGTTAGTTGTTTCAAAGAACAAAGACTGTATTTCTGTGTAATACTGCGTGAGGGTTGATAACTATAACTTTGAAGTGGTGGATAATTTCATTTACCCCGCCTTTGCCGTCAATAAAATTAATAGGGTCTCAACTGGGATCTTAAGAGAAAAGTATTGCTTTCAAACACATGTTACTATGAGGTTGGCAAGTGATTTTATGATTTTTTCGGCGAACCAGACACTAGTCCTATTTTATTATGACGCCAATGGATTAGTTCTGGTTCGAGTGAAAAATAGCCCTAAGTATCATTATGGGCCACACAATCTTAACAATCAATCGGCATATTACGAATCGTAAGGTTTGTCCAGATATCCATGTGGTCAAACGCATCAAAAAACAACGATTGGCTGTGTTGGCAATAAATCCGACGAGGAAAGCTGAGGGATGAAACGCTCCTTTAGATGGATCAGGATTTTGAAAAACTGTCTAAACTAGGTGTGACAAATTGAAGAAGGAGTGCAGAAAACAGGTACGCTTGGCAAAGTACGCCGAAACGCAGCGTACAATACATAACAATTTCTATTCTACTCGACATCTAAGAAGAAGAATGAATAGTTAAGCCCCACCTTCGTTACGGCATATTAATTGCCATTAAAACCTGATATTCCAATAAAGTATTACAGGGTTTATACAGTTTATCCACGAACATGTATCTTTGTAATGTTCTTGTGAAATCAATTTTACTGAAGGTCGATTAGTTAAAATATTATAAAAACTGTCTCTTTTTTGCTGTCCTAAAAATTCTGATTTTGCACAAGTTATATATTTATTTAATATAACCAAATCAAACGATAGCTTTTTTAAAATGATTTTTATTCATCACTTTATTTGAGCGTAAAATTTAACCTCAAAGTCGCATTGCGAAAAAATTAATATTGTTTTAATTTTAGTTGCCTCAAATTTATTTATGGTAGTTTGCCGGCATGCAACTTGTTTTATACAAAATTAATATTTGTTTAGATATATTTTTTATTTGTTGCTTATTTATTTTAGGCGGTTTTGTGGTTCCAAAGCAAGAAAAAAAAGCTTAAAGTTAAATCAGATTTTGTGCTTTAACAGAAGCCAAAATGTGTGTGAATTAAGTTAAATGTGTGGAATTATTTCTATAAATATTTGTTACACAATAAAGGCTAATTGGTTGATTGTGCACTGTACTGCATTGACGATAACCCAATTAGCTATTGTTATGACAAGCAAATAACTTCCACATTGATTTCATTCTTAGCATTGCAATTAAAATGTTGCCTCAATGTGGCTTCAATAACAAATTATCCTTACATCCAAGTAACTCCTTTGTAGTTCTAATACTGTGCACTATTGATTATCAGGCTCACTTTATGCATTATTAATTCGATTGTATTTCATTTAATTGACCTTGAGCCAATTAGATGATGGTCTTGCTACTGTAATAATTATTGGATTTAAAGGATACAATGAATCGTAAGAAAGGGGGTCCAACAATAATTAAATACAATTATCGCAAATTTACACAAATCGCTGTACTTATAGATACATGCATTAACAGACGTACATTTCTTGTTTTCCATGTGTGTTTGTACACAACTTGGTATAAGTAAGACATATAAATTGTCGTTGCAGGAAGATTTTCTTCATCCGGCTTGGTTATTAATACTCTGAGAAAGAGAGAGAGAGACACTAATTAATAAAGCAAAGAGCCGTAGTCGAAGTCATAGCCGAACTAATGCCGTCATTGATGCTGCTTTATACGCTATTAATTACGCACATATACTTTTCTTTCTCTCACTCATTCATACGCACACGCACACATAGAGTCCCTGACTCTGTTACGTTATACTGTGAGGTGATTTGTTGTCTTCTCAAAAGAGACAATATCATTTCGGATCCTGGTTGTATTGTTCTTATACGCTCGGCAATATATACGCCGTGTATTAGTGTGTGGTCGATGTGTTGCATTTGTAATAAGAGTCATTTGATTCTATTGAACGGAGTTAGTTGAGTGGGGATGTAAGCTAGTTATTCGATACACATTTGAACAATTGCACAGTGAATTATTTTAGGGAATATTGAAAATTCGATAAGTGCAAGGACAATGCAAGACGCCTAGACATTGAAACTTCAAGGATTTATGCACAGTATTAATCGGATTGGGACAGATCGTACATATGTTTATTGGGATAGGAGCGCAAGCTATTCTTTCCCTTTTGCAACAAATACCGTATGTATGTTATCTACTTAAAATCGCTTTTTAATTTTATTCCGTCCGTCTGCCGGTCTGTCTGCTTATGTATTTTTGTAAATATAGCAATTGCGAGTCAATATAAAATTTAGAAAAGTTGGTACGTGGAATGACGCTTATCGGACCGACGTCGGTCCATACTTCGATATAGTTTTCATACAAATTGATCATCCAAGCGAAGTATAATTGTTTGATAGCAATTTAATTAGATTTTGTATATACGAGTATACTATGTTTGTACAGGGTGTCCGTCCGGAAGGTATACTACTTTGTTTGTTTATAATTTTTGATTAACGAATATTTTGTTTGAGTTGCTCAAGCGTTTCTGGTTTGTTTGAATAAACCTTGCTTTTCAGATATTCCCACAAAAAGAAGTCCGAAGCAGTCAAATCAGGCGACCGTGGAGGCCAATCAACATCACCATTTCTTGAAATAAATTGTTATGGAAAGAGGTCTCGCTGTAATTCCATTGTAACCCTGGCTGTATGCGATGTGGCGCCGTCTTGTTGACACCACATGTTAATCAAGCCAAAGCATGCAGTTGTGGCGTTAAAAAGTGTTCAATCATATCACGATATTGCTCCACATTGACAGTTACCGTTACGCTGTTTTCAGTCTATGTTGCGCACCAGACTGTCTCTTTTAATGGATGCAAAGGTGACTGATGAATAATTTTAGGGTTTTCCATTGCCCAGAACTGACTATTCTGTTTATTCACAAATTCATTCAAATGAAAATGTACCTCGTCACTCATTATGATTTTTTCATGAAAATCGGGGTTGTCATGGGCGAGCTGTAACATCTTATTGGTCATCCTAAATGGTGTTGTGGAAAAAGCTCTTGTGTCAACTGAATTTTAAATGGAAACAAATGCAAATCCTTGTTGCAAATTGTGGCGCGGCGTCGAATTGAGGTTGATGGATTGTTTTGAACACTTCCTTTAGCAGCAGTAATGTTTTCAGCCGATCTTGCAGTTCGTTGTGGTCCATGCTTGGCGCCATCAGCTACGATATATAGTGCGTCTTGTTGACACGTTGTTTCTCCCGAAAATTTCACGTAACTTTCTCATTGTCACAATAATCGATAATTGATTTTGATAAAATGTTTTAACGATTAAAACACGTTAGTTTATCGAATATTTTTCCATAATAAATTTGCCACGTCTCTACTTCACGACTGCCAAATATGAACTGTCAAGACTAATGTTTACCAAAATGGCGGCAAAACAAGGTAGTATACCTCCCCGACGGACATCCTGTATATTATGGTTCATGTTTTGATATTGCTCCCATATAAAGGGACCACCAAACCGTGGTGTTAGTACTACCAAAAACCACTTTATATAGATGTAAATTAGTTATAGTTAATGCGTATTTAGTTACGTAAATATTTATGTCCCTTCCGAAAGGACATAAATATTTTATGTGCCTTCCGAAATATTACGGAATTCCAAAATATTATTTTATTATAATATTCCAAAATATTATTTTGCATACGCTTCTGTCGGCTGGTGTGGATGAAAGAGACTGAATTCTATTGAGTTTGGAACGGGAAGCGCCTTTCGACAACCACTATGACAACAAGCTAACCCGAAATATGCTGTGTATGTGTGATGTGTTATAAATGGTTCGTAGTGGCTTTTAGATGTTTGGATGAGGAAAACACAAATCAATCAATGCAATGTTTGCCCTTGGATTTCGTTTGGCATTGCGAAAGAATGCTAGCCTATTCCATTTCAAATGCGGTCGGTTTTCCCGTTCTAGTAGAGTTAATATATTTCATAGAAATTCAAAATGAATTTAAAATCATCTCTCCATCGTGGGTTTCACATTTGGTATCTATTTTGTTCTAAAACTGTTCGATGAATTTGTATATGGTTATCCATTTTTCGGCTTCAAAATTTAAATTAAATAAAACACATATAAAGCTTTTACTTCGATGAAACTTTTTTTCATTATAATGGCAAGGTCCATCATGTACGGAATACAATGTCATTTAAATTACCGCCTTTAGGTTGATTGCAGCAGTGAATTCTTTTGGGGTAGATTTCGATCGATTTTTAGCACATTTCGGGCGGTATCTCGGCGATAGCTTGACGAATGGTTTTCAAATGCTCCAACATTTGGGAATTATCCGCGGACTTTGACATAGCCCCACAAAAAAAGTCGAATGGCGTCAAATCACTTGATTTTGGTGGCCAATTGACGTCGCCAAAACGTAAAATTACGCTTTCTGGAAACGTCTCATGCAATAAAGCCAAAATGGTAGTTTTGAATAACGTTTGATTCACCACTTTTGTACCACCACTTTAACTGTTTTTACGTGTTCTTCGGTTGTTAAATTATCCATATTTGTAAACGGCAAACCTTTCAGTAAATAAATATAAATTCAGATGACAGATATTTTAAAGCTGACAGTCTTGCCAAACCGGCGGTTTTGAAACCTCCTGGCTATGACAGAATTTCATCTAAAATGTTGTTAACTAGGAAATCATTGATTGCAAAACTTCTTACAAATATTTATAATAAAATGATTGAAGAATCGTATTAAAGGTGCACAAAATATGTCCTATTCCCAAGTTTTCTAATGCACGAACGGCTGATAACTTTCGACCAATTTCAATATTGCCAGTTATTGATACGATTTTTGAGAAGCTGATATTTGAACAAGTCACAGCTTACCTCGATATAAATAAAATTGTCTTTGAAAGGCAATACGGGCTTAGAAAGGGTACAGGTACTGGATATGCAGTTGTTAATGTTGTAGATTGTATTTGTAGTGGTTTGGGTGCGGGATACAGAGGTGTTGCCGGTGTGTTTTACGATTTGTCAAAAGCTTTTGATCTAGTTGATCATGATATATTGATAAGAGAACTTGGAATTTTTGGATTTTCTCGAGAAACACAGCGATTGTTTCAGGACTATTTAAAAAATAGACAGCATTTCGTGCAGGTTGGACAGAGTCAAAGAATAAACATGTTGTAATATGTGGTGTTCCGCAAGGTAGTGTACTGGGACCATTATTATTTAAATTACATATTGATGACTTGCCAAAATTAGATTTTAAAGGCAAATTGTACATGTTTGCCGACGACATATGCTTACTTTATAATTATAATTATCCTTTAGTACTACAAACACAAATAGAATGTTATGCTGCGATTTTATGTGAATATCTAAGGGTGAATAAACTAGTTTTGAATGCAAGCAAAACTAAAGTTGTGAGATTTAGACCAAAACTTTATATTAGTGATACAAATATGATCGTACATGTTGATGGTAACGTGATAGAAGAATCAGAAAGCGCGCGTTATTTAGGAGTGTGTCTTAACTATAATCTGTCGTGGGATAAACACATCATGGACCTAAAGTCTGGAATTTTGTACAAATTTGAGAACAAAGTAAATGTAATGCTAAAGCTAATGTTATATCAGTCTCTGATACATTCTCCTTTGACGCATCTTCCTTTCATGTATGCATGTAAGTCCACCACCTGTCTAAAAGCTCTACAATCGGCACAGAATAAGTCTTTAAAAACTGTTTTTAATCTACCTATGAGACTCAGTACAACTTCTTTATATAAAGATTATGCCACAAATGTCTTACCTGTTAAGGGATTATACAAACAACAACTTCTGCTCTATGTTCATAAATCAATAAATGGAATTGGAGTCTTTACAACGTCCTTTCATAGAAATGTATCATATACCTAAAGATCAACCCGTCAAGCAATGCATTTAAATGTTGTGTTTTGTCGGTTAGAGTTGACCAAGCAACGTGTTAGATTTGCTGGACCATTTGAATATAATCAATTGCCAGTATACTTGAAAGAAACTTTACTTTTATCAGGTTTTAAAACCCATTAAAAAAATATTTGATAGATAATTTGGAAGTGCTTCTAACATCATTTTTTTATATCTCTCCTATTATTAAATATTTTAATGTTAATATTTGTTGTTGAATGGTTTTAGTTGCCTTTTAGCCTCTATAAAGCCAATCTGGCGCCGAGGCAATATTATAAAAAATTGTAGTTATCCTATTAAACTGTAATAAACAATTTATTTCAAAAAAAAAAAAAAGAAAAACACTAAATGGGTAACTCTTTAGTTGATAATTGGTGATAGCAATTTCATTGGAAACAAGAAATCTATCAAGTGTCATAGAGCCGGGTCGAGAATATGATGCTAACATTTAATACGCTAAGGCTTTGTCAGGCTTTTTTGTATAAATTGTCCCTGAAACCTGTTCACTTCATAAGGTCTTTCTGACATGCTGAATCTGCCCTGGCCTTCTTCAATGCTGTTGCTACTAGACTTTTGCATTTGACTTTTTCGTGAACTACGAACTCGAACTAATCGATATCGAACTAATGAACTCCTTGGCTATTTTGAAGGACGGTTTAATATCATAGCAATCACTTCTTGAATAGTGTTTCCCAAAAGAGATCTATTGGTTTTGTGTAAAAAATTTTGTCTTCGATACAAAGTCCTCTTCTCACTTATCATCTCTCTCCTCAGTTATCATCTCATCTCACATATCTCACCATTTTTGTTAAATCATAGATTACGACCAGAGTCAACTGTCCACTCACCTTTGTAATATCGAGAAGATAATCTACCAAAATAAATACTCTCTTTTGTCTAAATGCGGATTGAGGATTATTGGACTATTACAGGATTGACTAATTCTTTTGTCAAATCGTTCTTTCTACAATTTTTCCATTTTGCATATCATTGTTATGTCCTTGATAGATTTAGAGTCAAATTTCATTAGATCACCAGATGGACATTCGGATGCTAATTCTTTCCTTACAGTACTTATAGCGATTGTGTAGATTGTATGTATCGTAAAGTGTTGGGGGATTATTATTATTATTATTGTGTTTTTTCTGCTAAATCTTCAAATGTATGGTTGAATATAACGATATTAACACAATATTTCTCATACAGAGGAATAACAAAGAATATATCTTCGTCTTGTTGACCCCACTGTATCGAGAATAAATGTGCGCTGATTTGTATCCTGAGTTGGTTCAATAAGGCTATAACTATGTAAATTTTATCCAACGTAAAGGACATTGTTCAATTTTTTTGCCTTTTTATACCTGCCATTATAAGAACGCCATGCACTGTGCTCGTTTACTATATACTTTGTGTAAAACACAATTTCATTGTATTCTACGATACGTAAAACGGTAAATGGCACAAGTACTTTAAACATTTACGATTAGTAATTCTCCATCGGGTAAGTGTGTATGTAAATGTTTTGGTTAACCTGATACGGATAGATATCGACTTTTTAGCTCTCAAGTTTCAGGATTTCTGGCAGGAGAATTAGGTTCAGCAACATCACGTCCTCAAAGTTGACGGAAACGTAACCTGATAATGAAGGATGATGCGAAATGATACGATTAGAATTTTGATGTGTCGACATTGATGCTCCTCGTCAGTGTGGATTTAATAAAGTATTTAAATTAAAGCGTTAATCATTCACACTTTTATAGTCAGACACAAAATGTAGCTCGTCAAAGTCTAATTTGTTAAAAAGGGAGATAATTTAAGAAATTTAAACAATAAAATATATTATATTTACGAGTATTTAATACAAAAATGTATAAATAATTATAAAGTTGGAGAATATTTGGAGGAATGCCTCCAAAATTGGTTTCAATGTCGTCAAATTTTATTTGGCCGTAACGCTTACTTAGGCACATTAAATGTAAGTTCCGCAATAAGTTCAAGGTGACTCTCTACATGGTGGCAATCGAAAAACTGTTACTAGGAGCACATCACCGACAGTAGCTAATGTCAACTATCGAAAAATTGTGGACGTTCGATCCACCAACATGGAGATAAATAAGGAAACGATACCGCCAAACATTAACACAGGTTTACCCATTTGGTAGTTTCAAAACCGCCGGCCTGGCAATACTGTTAAATACCTGTCATCTGAAGTGTTATTTATTAAGTGAAAGGGTTGTCATTTATGAATATGGATCGTTTATCAATCGAAGAACTCATAAAAATAATTAAAGCTTGCTACAAAAGTAGCGATTCAAACGTGGGTACTTTTCGCGCATTACGGGGTGATTATGGTTGTCATAAACGACCTATTGTGCAAGGAATTTTCAAGATTATGAAGAAATTTGAGGAGATTGGAAGCGTTACAGATGTGGTCAGACCTGTGCATCTTTGGAATGTACGCACTGCCAAACATATTGCTTCTGTTAGTGAGAGTGTGGCTTATAATCCGAATTTCAATTCAGAGCGCTATGACCCTATGATAATCGATTTTTTTTAGCCTACAATTGAAGATTATGAACTGGACGATATAAGGTTTCATCAAGATGGTGCCTCGGGCCACACAACACGGCCGATTTTGCTTACATTGCACAGAAGTTTCTAGAAAGCGTAATTTCACCTTTTTGCGGCATCAATTGGTCACCAACATCATGTGATTTGATGCCGGCAGACTTATCTGGGGGGCTATGTTAGAGACCGTATTTATGCGGATAATCCCCAAACGTTGGAACATTTGAAAAATGACATTCGTCCGGTTATTTTCGAGATACCGAGATACTGAAATGTGCAAAAAAGTGGTCGAAAACTACTGCAACCAATCCAAAAGCGGTCATTTAAATGACATTGTATTTCATACTTAATTGCCATTATAATGAAATAAAAGTTTCACCGAAATCATAGTTTTATTCCTTTTTATTCGAAACCGAGAAATGGATAACCCGGTACAGCAATGATTTAAGTGTAAGCTCCTGGTGCGTCTAACCTTTTAATAATGAAACTAATTCTATCTCATTGACATAAGTGGTCGACAACTATTAGCCAGACACCACCGCTATTCAAGAGATGCACAAGACGTACACAAAAGTATACATTCTTAGCTAGGTATTTGACGTCTCTTAAAATCACATCAATTGGACGACCACTGCTTTGTTCATCTTTGCAGCTCGTACGGTCTCGTTTAAACTCTGCTACTCAATATTTTTTAGTCGTAAATGAAGGAGCAGACTTCCTCAGACTAGAATTGGAATCTAGCACCGCTTTAATATTGGTTGGACTGAGAGTATTAAAATGGAAATATTGAATTACATAACGGTGACTAATTTTCTCCATGTTTACAAATTCTCTAGGATTTTTTACTTTTGAAGGCTCAAATAAAAATACTGAATAACGTGGCGTCTTGAAACTTAAAACATATGTTTTATAAGGTCGGCATCTTTTACCAAAACTATTTTTTTAACTACTGACACCATTCGCGTAAATATCCAGGCTTGTTATAGCAGAATTGCAGCAAAAATTTCATAGTAAGCTGAAACTCCACATTGCGTTGGCCTCCAAGGTGCCCTGATCTTACTATAACTGACTTCTTCCTATGGGGTTTTTGCAAACGGGGGAAAAATGCAACAAATTTGAACGTCTTAAGGCGATATATTTGAAATAATTGATAATTCCTGCTGTAGTTCTGCAGGCATTAACAAATAACAATGCTTTTGAAAATACTTAACACAAATGCATAACTTTGCAAGTGGATAAAGAAAAAGTTACTTATATGAATTGAAAGAGTTATTTGAGTTTTTTGGAGGCAGCAACATTCATCAGCCGCTCTGTATGTGATTAGGAACATTGTATGCTTGTCTGAGGTTCCAATCTTTGATGACATATTCGACCATTTCGAGTGACTGAGTAATGTTGGCTTTCAATTGCTTAATTGTAATTAGGTAGGCTTTAGAATTTACATTACTTCAAAAAAGAAAAAGAAAAAATCATGAAAGTGTGATATTGCATGATATGGACGCCCAATTCACCGGTCTGAAGAGTAAAATTAACCATTCAATGAAATGTTCTTATAATAGTGCCATTATTTCATGGACATCCTAACATATAGCGTCGTCTTACCGTAAGCGATTGTTGTCCAGGTCACGGGCTCACGGGCCATCTAGACATTTTCATTATGTAATAAAATATATATTTATGATTTTCTATTTCTATTATAGTATAGTAATACGGTCACAGGAAAATATGTTTGTTGCAATTTAAGGGCGGCCCTGCAAAAACCCGGGTTACTTGTGCCATAAAACATTAATGGTCTAAGACATTGGGCCAAATTGTCGACTGTTTGGTGGTAAATCAAGATATTTCTTTCGATGCACAATGATTCTCATATGAGGCATTTAACAACAACTATACTATAAAAAATAAGGGAACTTAGGAAGTAGGATAGAATAGCGCAGACAATTGGATGAAATTATGGACAAGACTTGTAACTAAAGAACCTTTTCAACGAACAAAATTCTACCTTCATCAAATACTAGTTCCGTTTGTGTCGCTAAACCTTGGTTATGACTCTTGTTAACAGGAATCCATTATTGTTGTCGGAAAGTATGGGCGTTACATGAATTATTAGCTACATGATCGTTGTCAATGTGGTCAAGCACATTAACATTTTTAACATGTAGTGAAAATTCCTTAGTTATTTAAAATTCAGAAGAGAGAAATTCAAACTAGTTTCACTTTTCCCAATTTGTTGACAGGCCTTTTTTTCTGCTAAGAAACGGAACTAATGCCAAGTTCCAATTGTAATTCATGTGAAGGAATGACAGCATATAAAACTTAATATTTGTTTCAGACCCCTGAACCCAAACACCTACATATAATATATTTCGACTAAAAGATGGTTTCACCGTGGTCCCATGTTACGTATCACATAAGAAATGAATTGAAGTACAGGGTGGCGCACGAATCGTGCTACTGCCAACTGTTAATGTGGAGCATTGTTTTAATTTGTTGAAGGTGTTTTTTTTAACCAGAACTGCGCCAAAGACGTATTCATTTCAATAGCATTTGGTGCCAGCAAGATGGAGCAGCTGCACACATAGTCAGATCGGTTATTACGGAGCTCTAAGGAAAATTCCCAAACAAATTGATATCCAGAAACTCCACTTTCCGTTGCCCCTCAAGGTCACCTGACCTGACTACACCGTACTTTTTTTTATGGGGTTATGTCAAGCAAGAGTTGTGCAAAAGGAAACCAACAAATTGGACTGAATTGAAGGAAACTATTAAGCCAATAATTGAGGTGATCCCGACTTCTGAAATACTGAAGTCGCAATGAATAATTTTCTAATCAGCATGGAGGTTATTTACGCCCTCTCATCTTCAAAAACCAATTGGTTATATAAAATAAAATTAAATTTTGTATACAATAAAAACAAATTAAATTCATTGATTAAAAAGAAAGGTATTTGAATTACTTATTGTATTAGAATTGATGCGCCACCCCGTATTAAGTAAATATTTGTCTGAAATATGAATTGGGTAAAAAATTCTCTTGGGTTTTAAATAAAATTGTAACCGATTCGGAAACTCCACTTTCGCGATAGTGCCTATGTAATGCAATAATACTGAATAATATCTGAGACTATTAAAAAAACACTAGAAAAATGTTAAACATTTGACAGTTAAAAACACAAAATTTTTGTATATGTAATATTTTTTATTATTCATTTATCGATTACATTTTAGATAGGCAACTTTCATGCTTTTTATTTATTATTAATTTATTCTTTCAGTCTCTCTAACATCCATCCAATGCTATCATGCGCAGTAATTTCATTGCTATGAAGATATATTGCCATATAACAACTCATCTGTATACGTTGTTCGTAAATACTTAATCCTACATACTTGCAATATGTATTGTAAACAGAGCTGATGTCTCAAATCCACAAATCCTTCCTCTTTGTTTTTGTAAACTAAAAGAAAAGTTTAAACATCTCATCTAGTTTTAGGATGCATTGCTCATCACTAAAGTTTTCGGAGGACACCAAAAATTTTCAATTTTATACAAATAACCATAAGAGTACAATACACATACACACACACACACACATGTACGTACATATGTATATAGGTCTTCTATATTGTCTGAGGAAAAGTTGATGCTATAGGGTTACACTGTATCATGACTTGGATCATAATGCTTAAATACATTCTTACACCATCCATTTATTTCATGAATATCATGATATCGCGTGAGTTTGCTGAGAAGTTAACAGTTTGTGCTCTTGTGTCTGAAATATCAATTTGAGTATGGTCGCACATTTTGCTTATTTGTGGATAATATTGATCCTGTTTTCTTACAATTGCTTGTATCACTTGCTGTTTTTATAAACACCTAACAGATTTTTAGATACAGGATGGCTGGTGAATGCCGTCAAACTAGAAATCGCCAATACCTTTTTTAATTTATTAATTATTTGTTTTTTATTTATTTGAAAAAGATATTCGGAGTGCAGCTAAGTTACCGCTGTTTGCCAATAGATGGCACCAGCTGTACGTGGTTGTCGATTCTGTCATAACCTAAACGTCATGAGCCAAGCTTAGGCATATGGTACCGTCACCTCGACACAATATTGATTTTCTTTTGACGTCATATTCTTTTGATTGTGTGAATGTGTATGTTTTTGTGCCAAATAATCGTCATATGCGGGAAGTATTGATTTTCTTCTTTCAATCAAGAAAACGGCGGCTGAAGCTCATCGAGATTTTCAAAACGTTTGCGGAGATGCTGCTTGAAGCAAAACAAGGTGTCGAGATTGGTTCCGACGTTTTAAAGACGGTGATTTTGATGTTGACGAACGTTCGCGTGAAGAAAGATGAAAAGCCTTTGAAGACACTGAATTGATGGCATTGCTTGATAGGGATCCATGTCAAACGCGGGTAGAGCTTGGTTCAGTATTAGGAGTTACCCACCAAGCCATTTGCAAGCGATTGCATGCGTTGGGCATGATTCAAAAGCAAGGAACTTGAGTCCCTAATGAGTTGAACAACTGCTTCATCGAAGAGGAAGAGTTTTCTTCATCGTATTGTAACGGGTGGTGAAAAATGGATTCATTACAGTAATCTAAAGAAAAGGAAGTCAGGGAGCTGCCCGGACATGCTTCTACATTGCCGCTTTGGCCGAATATTCACGCTGCAAAGGTTATGCTCTGTATTTGGTGGGACCTGGTCGGCGTTATTTATTACGAGTTGTTGAAACCAAACGAAACCATCACTGGGGATCGGTATCGACTTCAATTAATGCGATTGAGCCGAACTCTGAACGAGAAACGCCCACAATACGCGGATAGGCACGAAAAAGTGGTTCTTCAGCATTACAATGCTTGGCCTCAAGTGGCCAATCCCATTAAAACCTACCTGGAAACGCTATAGTAGGAAGTCTTACCCGTCCGCCATATTCTTGAGATATTTTGATGTCCGATTATCACTTGTTCCGTTCGATGGCACACGGTCTGGCTGACCAGCAGTTCCACTCGTGTGATGACATTAAGAATGGCTAGATTCGTGGATAGCCTAGAAAGTTGAACAGTTTTACCGGGACGGAATTTGAGCTTTGCCAGAAAGATGGGGAAAAGTGATGCCTAGCGATGGACCAAATTTTCAATGAATCATTTGTAAACATATTTTCATAAGTGAGTTGCATTTTTATGAAAAAAACAAAAGAACAACTCTACTACACCTGCAAGGAACATCCTGGTAGCAACCTTCAACAGGCTCCGTGGAACTACTTTTAACCGATGTTTGTCAAAGAATCTGAAATGTTAAATAACTACGTATTGAAATAATTGTACCCTTATTAATCGATTAATCGCAAGTTTTCAGTAAAATATGGAAGTCATTCCAAAGAATAGTATTTTCACAGCTTCTACAAATACTATATGCTATATTTTCCGCCTCTTGGGAAGTTCGTTTTAATAATACCACAGCAATTGATGAAATAAAGTCGTTATAGCCGACAGTCGTTGGAAGAATATTGAACATTATTAGTATTTTTTTTTTCTTTTTTCCCATGAAACAACTTACAATAAAATTGTTGTTCATCAATAGCTTAAATTAATTAGTTATGTGAATTCTAATTAAAAATGATCTAAAGAGTTTTCTTTGCTGTAGAGAATATTAAAAGGACAGTGAGAAGGTGTTAAGCCTATGTTAAATTCATCGGTGATTATCAATTTTTTTGCCACATCTAGACCAGGATCAGCGGATTTCTTTAACTTCCGTGGATGCTTTTTTTTTACTGAATTGTAAAGGTCATGTATTTTGTACGCGCATTCATTCTATGGTGACTCATAAGAGCAAATGTTGTAACGATCGTGTTTGGGTTTCCATACAGATGGAATCAGTTAATGCATATGAACTACACATTGTTTCGAGTCACATAATGTAGACTCTATAAAACTCATTGTGGTTAGTTCCACAGCACCTTTGTACTGTATATTAATTACATCCTTTTATAATCATTCAGAACAATCTTGTGTATTGAAGAAATATAAAATGTTTTACTCGCTCACAAAAATCGACACTAATATTATGGCACGTACTTCATACATTTTGAAATAATCTTCCATATATTACTCAAGAAGAATCTTCTTCTTTGAATTTATTCATCAACGCTATCACTTTCAAGAATGATACAGTTGGTACAACGCTTCTCTAAGATGTTGATGCCTCTTTATGTGGGGCAATGTCCGTTCTATTTGATCCTAATCTTTCACCCGAAGAATCCTTCAAAATCTACAAACAGATAATAGTCTCTGGAGGTAAGATTTGGAGAATGCGATGACATCATCTATAGCAATTCATCTTACTAATTCTAAACTATCTTCCACCTGATACTTCCTTCTCTCCGCTTGAAACAATCCTTTTAATAGCATTTAAACGTTTCGAGTCAGTAACGTATATTTTCACTAAACGCGGTACCCTTTTCCAAGACATTATTTCCATGCCTTTTGATGTATTTATTACAGAAGATGGCTCCTGTGATTTCACTTTTCGATCATCGAAAATAATTTTCAAGATATTTTTTGATCGCTTCTAGTGTATGCATTTTTTAACGTTCCACCGCATTCAGCGCCATTGGTGATTATACGACCTCGCTTAAAATCAGCAAACCGTCGATAAAAGGTTATTTCCGACGGAGAATAGTCAGCATAATACTTTGCAAGCCATTACTGATTTAGAATAATAGTTTTCACTATCACGACATTTCGCCGTATTCCACTACAAAGTGATTTGCAATGGGGATGGGTAGGCGTTAAAATCAAATAAAACAAGATCGTTACTTTTTAAAAAGAACATCGAATTTTTATTAGAGGCTACATCTGTTTGTTGGTCCTAGCACTGAATGACATATATGCTTTGTTTTCCTCAAATAACATTCTCGAGTAAAAGTAAGACTTTAAGTTTTCAATCCAATTTAATTAAACTAATTTGTTATCGGCTAACGTGTTTCAAACAAGCAGCATTGGGAGAATATAAGCACTTTCCGTCGTTTAACTTTTTGTAGTATCCTCGCATAGTTACTGACTATTTTTTAGTGTGACATAATTTCTGCATAGTTTGCGAGTAAAAAAAATGTTCACCACATTGACTACATGTAGTTTTAGCTATTTCTTGCAAGTTCATGAATGTACAGGATAATCCATTTATCGGTTTCAAAAGTAAAGTTAAATAAAACACACATAGATCTATGATTTCAATAAAACTTTTACTTCATTATAATGCTTGGACTTTGCCTTTATGTACGAAATATGATGTCGGTCGTTTAACCGCCTTCGGATTTGTTGCAGCAATGGATCCTTTTGAGGTAGTTTTTGAGCACCTTTTCACACATTTCGGGCGGTATGTTTGGGAATTATTCGCGTAAACACGGTCTTTGACGTAGCCCTACAAAAACAGTCATGGTGGCCAATTGACGTCGCCAAAACGTGAAAGTACGCTTTATGGAAGCTTCTTATTCAATATAGTCAAAATCAATCGTGTTGAATCACGTTTCCATCACCACTATTGTAGTAGGTTTTAACTATTTGTGTGCTTTCGCGGTTGTTAAACGATCCTTATTCGTAAATATCAAACCTTTCACTAAATATCGCTTCCGATGAAAGTTATTCAACAGTTGACAGCCTTGGCAGACCGGCGGTTTTAAAATCACTAAATGGATAACCCTACGTATAAAACATATAAAATTGTTGCGTTACTGACTGACTGACTGACTTATGACCAGTCATCGCCCAGGTCAAATGACTGAAGCTAAAATCACGAAAATCTGGTGCCATCGACCACCTCAAACGGATAATCCGCTATTATGGTTGCAGATTATGATGTGATAGCTATATGCCTATTTATAAACTAAGAGTTTGAAATTTCAATGCCACGTGGTTTAGTATTTTTATTTGAGCCATCAAGAGTAAGCGATTTAGGTGAATTTGTAAACATGGGAAAAATTGGTCACCATTACGTTATTCAATATTTCCATTTAAAAATTCTTCGTCCAACCAATATTAAAGACGAGCTGTATTATACTCTGGCGGAGTCTGCTCCTTCGTTTACTACTGTAAAATAATGAGTAGAAGAGTTTAAACGAGGCCGTCTGTGCTGCCAAGACGAACACCGTAGCGGTCGACCAATTGACATGTCCACACCAGACACGGTTAAGATAATACGCAAAATGGTATTGGATGATCGTCGGCAGAAAGTGCGTGAACTAACTGAACTGATAGGCATTTCAAAAAGTACTATACATCGTATGTTAACCGAAGATTGGAAAGCTGTACTCTAGGTGGGTGCCGCGCTTGCTTTCAATAGAGCAAATACAACGTCGTGAAGATGTTTCAGCAGAGTGTTTGGCGATGTTTCACTGCAATTAAGCCCAATTTTTACATCAATTTATAACCATGGATGAGATATGGGTCCACCATTTCACACCTGAGATATATATTAAATCAGTCGACTGTAAAGGGAGAATCGTGTCCAAAGAAGGCGAAGATGGTTCCATCTGCAGTCAACGTTATGACGTCTTTGTTTTTAGATGCGCATGGTATTATTTTTATTGATTACCTTTAGAAAGAAATCTGGTAAATATTATACTAATTTATTGCAGCGTTTAGGTGATGAAATTATAGAAAAAAGTTTACATTTGGCCAAAAAAGAAAGTGTTGTTTCATCAAGGCAATGCTTCAGTTCACGCATTCACTATTGCGATGGCCAAAATTAATGAATTAAAGTTCGAATTGCTTCATCACGCATCTAATTCCCCAGATTTAGCTCCCTCAGACTTTTTATTCCCAAACTTGAAAAAAGGGCTCGGTGGTAAAAGATTTGCCAATAATAAAGAGGTGGACTCCGCGCTTAATGGCTGTTTTAAGGAGTTTGACAGTTCTTGCGGTAAACAGGGTAAAAAATCTATTAAATATCGCTGAAAAAAGTGTTTCGAGCTAAAACGAGATTATATTGAAAAATAAAAAAAGTTTTTTACAATTTTTTTGTATCTTCTTCGATTAGTTTTCCTCCTCGCCCTTACATACATATAGTTGATCTAAATATAATTCTTACGTTTACATGAAAAGAAATTTTCAATATAATCAGATTGCAGATCAATATAATTCAATTACGAGATAAATCAAAGCGCCAAACTGCATTAAAATTTGTTGTCTTCGCATTAATAGAAATTACATATTTAATACAATCATAGGCTCTATGATGTGACACCACAGTCAGGAATATCTTCCGACAAAATATCGCTGTTAAAAGCTATATTCAGAATATTACAATCCAAATACTTCCTTATTTCATTAAAAATTCACTGTACAGGAATGGGTAAAATTTCGTAACTTTGTGTTTGGTTTGGTTTAATCGACATCAAAACAATATAATTGTTTTAGAACATCTGTAACTTAATGCACACAATCTTTGTGTATAACAATTCAATGTGCTTCTGTAAATATGTTTAAATCCTTTGAAACATTTATTCGGTGGATCTCATATTCACATACGTTCGTTACCTGTTAGTTTGGGATTGCATAGACTGATTTGTTAAGGTTTCAAGGGATGGATAGCAAATCTTTTCAGGTGCATCGTTCGCTTTATTGTTGTATAGTAAAACACAATTCTTATTTTAACAAGAGGATATAATTCAAAAAGGCAATCATAATTGCTGTCAACATGGTGTGATGTTTAAAAATAGTTAAATATGTATTAAGATATTTTAGTTACAAAATAAGTTAAAGAGGCAGACTTTATTGTTTTACGATTGATAGTACATTTACATGCATGCAGACACATGTGTCTTCATTTTATTGGAAGTCACATCACAGACTCTATGCTGTGACACCAGAGTCTGGAATATCGAGAGATCGAAACTCTGTCTTCCTCTTTTTTCCAATCAATATCAATTTTTTGAAATATGTATTACTATAATTTCTGGATATTACAAGTCAAATATGTCCTTAGTTTATTAACAATTCACTATGCGAAAGTAAACAATGTTTTGATATTTTATGTTGAGTTTGACTTCTTCATTTAATTATAATATTAAAACAGTGGGATATAAACATTTTGGAACATCTGTCTCCGATAGAATTATCTAGTGTCTTTCGATTGCCGTAACTTATATATGTATAAGTAACCTTTGTAACTTTTATATGCCTTTTATATGAAAAAATCCAGTGTATTTTTGAAACATTTATTCGCTATGTTTTCATAGGTTGATTGCCAAGGTTTTAAAGATAGCAGGTGTTGTACAGTTTTTTATGCGCAATGATTGAATTAATCTATAAACTATTCTAAACTCTTAAGGAACGTTCTTCAAAATCTTAACCGTAGTAGGATGGACGATAATAGATAGCACACTTAGCTTACCTAAATGCAAACATGCATTGCGCCATAGAGTTGCCGTGCGAGAGGTAGATTTACAGTCATTGCCTCGTGCGAATAAAGGCTGATTTACTTTATGAAAGATATTAAAGTTCAAGAGTTTGTTTTTCTTCATTTGTGATGTATTAAATTTTAAAAATGACTACTCATGCTTTTTACGATGCTTTGTTAATGAATAGTCATTGTAATTTTGATAATGCGAGCATGGGGATTTCAATAAAATTATGTGCTTTGTGATTGATATAGTTTTTAGGTTATTACTCACTGAAAATTAATTTTAAGAAGATATTATGAAGATAATTTAAAAATAAATGAGCTAACAATTCTGTAAATTAGTGCAAAATCATTTTAACTGTGGCCATTTTCGTTGAAATTTTACTAGTCACAGAGCAAAGGCTATCCAGTTCGCTGTGTTCTGCTGGCTTCATCGTATATCTAATTGAATTGGAAATTTTCTGCCTTAGAATTTGAAGGTAAAGTGCGTTGCTTCATAGCAACTTAGTCATCACGGCTCTAGAAGTACGAGGTGGTCGCCAAAAGTATATAACTTAGGAAGGGAAACTCGGAAAAATTACTAGCTTCACGCATGTGACAGTGGAAACATCTTCAGTTGGGACAAAAGATTATAGAAATAGAAGCTTGGAATTGGCTACATATTTTGAAAAGAAACACTCTGTCCTATACTGTACTGATGGCTCTAAGTACAGTTTAAAGGCTCTTCTTTTGCATAATGGGAATGAAAAACCATTCATACCAATTGCTCATGCCGTTAATACAAAGGAAAATTACGAATTAATGACTGCAATTTTGACATTATTCAAATATTTGTGGTGACTTTAAGGTGTGTGATTTAAATTTCATTGTATATACTCTAGTATACTCGTAGACCATCGTAAATAACCGTAAATGAATCTGTTTCAGGTTATTGGTTTGTTGACCGGTATGCAAAGAAATTTCACAAAATATTGTTGTTTCCTTTGTCTATGGAGTAGTCGCGCTACATATCATCATTACGTCAGAACAGGGTGGCCAAAAAGAAATAAGTATTCACCAACTCCGTTGTAAGGACCAGACTTTTGAAGTACTATCGAAACTTGGTGTGACTAATTGAAAAAAAACGCAAAAGACCAAAGCATTTATAATAGACTTAAGAAAAGAAGACTTCTGAATTCATATCATTCAGTCAATTGTACTAAATGCTTTATTGTGCTACAATTCACAGCATTTGTTGATAACTATCTAGCGATTTACTCGTATTACGCATCATCTGGACCTCTTTTTTAGCAATACAAAATAAATTTAGGTGAATTTATATTTAGGTCAGTCCACCTGACATAAATTTCTGTATCGATTTTGTTGCACTTTATCATTTGATGAAGTTTGACCGAGTTCATGTTGCCTGAATCATGATCGCTTTCAGCTGACATTGTTGTAAAGAATACATTTTTCATCCTCAATTACAACGTTGTTCAAAAGGATATTATTTTGGCCGCAGTTAAGCAATAAAATGTTTATACGCTTTGTTGAATGGATTTCATGGAGGTTGCGCGAAACTGAAATATTCTGATTTTAATAAATCAGAGTCGTTTCAATGGCTGTGAACGATACTTTCAGCTTGTGTACAACTTCTAGAAGAGAAACTCAACAACGGTTTTGATTCCGTAGGTTGACGAGGTTGATGTCATTTGATTCCGGTGATCATTTTGGAGTGTGAAATTTCCACAACGGTATTCTGTAAATCAAATTGGCACGTGCCTTCAGTTAAGGCATCCAAATTAAATATATGGCAAATATTCTGGTGTGCTTCCTTGGGGTTTTTGTCTTTTCTCAAACTAAAAAGGCAAAATATGACAAAAATATATGATTAATGCTCGATTTATAAGTGCCGCCACATATCACAAATTGGAACTGTGTAATATCATAACATGCAATTTGATTAGTTGAGTTAAAACATTGCAAAAAATAAAGCATTATCTGTGTGAAAATCCCGAAATAGCTTTCATGGCTATGTAATTAAATGTCTGCACGAATTTAAATTATTATATCCAACCAAAAAAAAAAAAAAAAAAAGGTTCCAGTGCGTTGAAAAATAACTGCGGGGCTTTTTTTCGTGCATTTTTGTTAAGTGTGAAAACTTTAAAAATATTTCCAGGCAAATAAGCAAATTTCACCAAAATATATTGAAGATCGATCGTCCATTAAAATTATTTCCTTTGCTATGAAAACCAGTGGATTAGAACAATAAAACATTTGATGTAAAGGGTGTCCCAACAAGAACGCAAGATTTAAATTTTAAATAAAACACAGATATTTAAAATAAATTGTGAAAATTTATTACATCGTAAAGTAGACAGAATGAGGTTATGTAGGGAACAACAAATCGGGCAGATGGCCGCCGCGGCCTTGCTGGCACACACGCGATCTTTTAATGAAATTTTCAATGACCGTTTTGCATAAATGCTGCGTTATTTCATTAATGCAGCGTCCAATTTCCTCTTTTAAGACTTGAGTCGTCGTCGGCTTATTTGCGTAAACCATCGATTTCAAAAAACCCCAAAGAAAAAAGTCTAATGGTGTTAAATCGCACGATCTAGGCGGCCAATTCTGGTCTCCAAAAACCAAATAACACGATCGGGAAATTACTGATGTTTCTCTGGCTGTATAACATGAAACCACATACCCTCCACATTTTTTTCTTCAATTCTAGGCACGAAAAAACTGGTTATCATTTCACGACACCGAACGCCATTCACTGTTTGCGTTTGACATGGCTCATTTTCATAAAAAAGGTCCAATGATTCCTCCAGTCCAAAATCCACACCACACAGTGACACGTTGAGAATGCATTTTCTTCTCGTGAATCACTCGAGGATTTTCCTCACCCCAAATGCGACAATTGTGTTTATTGACGAAGCCATCAAAATGGAAATGGGCCTCGTCACTGAAGATGATTTTATCGGCAAAATCAGCATTTTCATGTTGTCTCTCCAATACCCAATTAACGAACTCCCTTCGCTGTCCATGGTCAGCTGACTTCAGTTAATCAGCCAATTGAACGTTGTATGCATGAAGATGCAAACATTTCGTCAAAATTCGCTGCATATTGGATTTGGAGACACCAATTTGCTGAGCCCGGTGTCGAATTGAGGTGGTTGGAGTTTGAGCGACATCATCACGTACAGCTGCGACATTTTCGGTCGATCAACCTGGTCGAAGGCGCGTTGTTGTTTTTACATCACTAACACAGACCCAGTTTTGGCAAATTTATTCATTAATCTCTTTACAGTTGACTCTTTTGGAGCATTATTGTGACCCCAAATTGATCGCAATTTGCGAACTGTAGCCGCAAAACTTTCACCATTGTGGTAAAGCAATTTCACAATAAGAATGCGTTGTTCATTCGCGTAGCGTTCCATTTTTACTAACCTCGTACCTTCTACTAGCAAACAATAACAATTGCTCAAATGTCAAACAATGACACTTCGAATGGCGCAAAAATTAAATCTTGCGTTCTTGTTGGGACACCCTTTATTATCAGATAAATCCCCAATATCATTTTGGTTCTTATTTTGGTTTAAGATCGGTTTTCTATTAGAAATTATTTATTATTGTTAATAGAAATATAATTCAAAAACTTTCAAAATTGATTGTATTGACACAGGTGGACGGTATTCGTCAAAATACCATTTTCAGCGCCATTAGCTGTTGATGCTTTCTTGAACATCATCGCCGCCTTAAGAGTCTTTAGCTTCACAAAACAATTGAGAAATTTCTCAATTCTAAATCAATATAATAAATTCGGTAAGTTTTTGAATTATATTTCTATTACCAATAACAAATAATTCCTAACAGAAAAACGATCTTGAACCGAAATAAGAACCAAAATGATATTATATGGAAGATCGACTGTAAATTCGAAAACAAACATAAATCCGCAATTTCAGAGAACTAATTCATTTGAAACTATTTTATTAAGAGTAATTCCAAGTTGTGGCATAAATCATTTATTACCTACATATGTATATTTGTTGCACCGCCCTCGCAGTTCAATTCCTATGTGGATACTATAATGCGCACAGTGAATTTTTCGTATGCGATGTTAAAAATAAAGGGAAGACTGACTAACTAAAATGCATTTTGGCGCAAGGGATGCTAAACTAGAAGGCTAAACTAGGGGGCAATCAAGAGGTACAAAATAACAACCATCCGCCAACGTCTTCTCTCGAGCATTTGTCGGCAACCCACTATCTTTCCTTATTGTGTTACGGTATACACAAATTCCTGCACAGGACTATGTTGTTTACAACTCTACCCACCAAAGGTTACCAGAAATAGAGGATACGTGGATCTGCCGTGGCTGATGTAAATGGTATTGTTCTGCTTATAGAACGGCAGCAAAGTTGGTCGAGTGTATCGAAGACGTGGTGACCCATAACCGTGTTTGTGCGCTTGTATGTGTTGTGGTTCTCGGTCACATTGTATTCTAAGGGAAGTGCATGCATGGAAAGCGGACTTTTGTTTAGATTAATGGTCTTTTTGTTCCAAACATTGTATACGCTCCATTGAGTTTGTGGCTATGGATGAGAGAGTGTGTATGTAGGTGTGTAAGTGGGTCTGTATTTTAGTCTGTACGTGTATGTGTTGAGTGAGTTTACGTTTTTCGTGGTACATATTCTCAGGAAGTTTAAGATTCATTTTAAAACTTTCTATTCCAGTCAATTTTATGTGGGAATTGTGTGTGTAATTTGGAGATTTGGAGTGATTGTTATTTATTTAGGAATGTTGCGAGATTCAGATATGACACTGTTCGCTGCATGTAATGGAATTAAATAATCTATATATATATATACATATATATACATATATTATATTATTATATCAGTTGCAATATGCCTTTATAAATTTTAGCTTCTTGTTGGGAGCGGGTCAATATGTGTTGCTTGTTTTTGTGATATAAAATTGATCCAAATATTCTCGAATATTCCATAATTTTGACTAGGATATTCAAATCGAAAATTGGTTTTGAATTAATTCGTATTATTCCTTCCATTTAAGCAGCCTTTGTTCGAATCTGCTCTACATTGCATAGTGTTGACAAAAATGTTTATTATTACTCTTGTACAGTAAGATTTCGTTCTAATACATTTTGTCGGATATAATCAGGCGAAGCCAATCTATTTGGTACTTACGAGGTCCATAAGCGGGAGCTTTCAATGTGATGTCGTATTATTTTGATTTCAGCTTAGCATTTTTACTTCCTTAAGGCTAGTACTATGCAGACTTTTAGCGCTGTCCCAACAAGAACGCAAGATTTAAATGACTGATTCAGCAATTGAATTGTTTCTCTGGCTATATGGCATGTGGCGCCATCTTGTTGAAACCACATGCCCTCCACAATCATTCCTTCAATTCTAGGAACGAAAAAACTGGTTATTTTTTCACGATACCGGACACCATTGACTGTTTGCGCACGACATGCCTCATTTTCATAAAAACAAGGTGCAATGATTTCTCCAAAACTAACCGAACTGACGTATAGATGGTGCCATTAGTATGAAAGAAAATATTTTGGTGGTGCAACTTTGTTTAGTATTTTCATTTGAATCAGCAAAAGTAAACGACCTCAGCGAATTTGTGAAAACGAAAAAATTGTTCACCATTATGTAATTCAATATCTCCATTTGAAAGGCCTCACCAACCAATATTAAAGTCGAGTTAGATTATAGTTCTAGTTTTGGGGGGTCTGCTCCTCCGTTTACTACTGTAAAAAGATTGGGTGACAGAGTTTAGACGAAGCCGTACAAGCTGCCAAGTCGAACACCGTAATGGTCGACCAATAGAGGTGTCCTCGCCAGACACGCTTAATAAAATGCACGAAATAGTATTGGATGATCGTCGGCTGAAGGTGCTTGAGTTAACTGATTTAATAGGCATTTCAAAAAGCGCTTTCTTTTAATAGAGCAAAAACGGCATCCTGAAGACGTTTCGGCAGAGTTCGAGCCGAATTGTTGTGTCGATTTATAACCATTGATGAGACATGGGTCCACCATTGCACACCTGAGACAAAGGAACAGTCAAAGACTGGAATGGGGAAATCATGTCCAAAGAAGGCAAAGGTGGCAGGCAAGGTCATTATTTTTATCGATTATCTTTAGAAAGGAAAAACCGTCAATGGTAAATATTATGCTAGTTTATTGCAGTATTTAGGTGGCGAAATAATAGGAAAAGACAGCATTTCGCGAAAAAGAAAGTGTTGATTCATTTAGACAATGCTGCAGTTTACACATAAAAAAATCATTTTTAATTAAATGTTTAAATTGGTAAATTATGTGAACTCTGATTAAAGAGTTTTCATTGTTAAAGAGGATCTGGTGAACAGACAATAAAAAAAATGTATCGAAAACAACAATATCCCTTCCATCATCAGCCCATGTTAAATTCATTAATGATTATCCAATTTTTCACAACTTCTAGTCCACGATCAGCTGATTTTTCTAACTTCCCTGGTTACTGTTTTTTACTGGCATTATGGTGCAAAAATGTAAGTTATTCCGATTTTACGAAAGCAGTCAAAAAACTAGCCGACCTAACAAAGAATACACAAAACAATTGGGAAACGTTTTCTTTATTTTTCAACATAATATCCTTTTAGCTCTATACACTTTTCAGTGATATCCAATAGCTTCTATACCATGTTTATAGTAAGAACTGTCAAACTCCTTAAAATAGACATCAACCGCAGATTCCACCTCTTTATTGTTGGCAAGTCTTTTGCTACTGAGCCGTTTTTTTAAGTTTGGAAATAGAAAATAGTCTGATGGAGCTAAATCGAACTTTAGTTCATTAATTTTAGTCATCGCAATGGTGGATGTGGGAACTGGAGCAATTTCTTGATGAAACAACACTTTATTTTTCGCGAATGCAGCGTTTTTTCCATAATTTAATCACCTAAAGGCTGCAATAAATTAGCTTTATATTTGCCGTTGATGGTTTTTCCTTTCTGAGGATAATCAATAAAAATAATCTCACGCGCATCCCAAAAAATAGACATCATAACCCTGTTTGTAGATGGAACCGTCTTCCCCTTCTTTGGACAGGATTTTCCCATTATAGTCCACTGCTTTGACTGCTGTGGACCCATGTCTCATCAAAGGTTGTAAATCGACGCTAAAAATCACTCTTATTGTGGTGAAATATCGATAAACACTCTACTGGAAAATCTTCAGGATGCTGGTTTTGCTCTATTGAAAGAGAACGCGGCATCCATCTAGCTCACAGCATTCTTATCTTCAAATCTTCGGTCAATATACTATGCATGCCACTTTTTGAAATGCCTATCATTTCAGCTAGCTCACGCACCTTTAGCCGACGATCATTCAATACCCTCCTATGTATGTTAGTTTTTAGTTTTTCATTTAGCTTCAAAATTATTCACGTAGAGTTTCTTTCAGGATGTTTTGCCGTTTTTTCTCATTTGTATGTTTTGGTTCTGTTCAAAACCGGTGTCCATCATATTTACCATCGAATGGATGTTAGGTCACTGAATGCCGAAAACTTTTTCATTCATTCATTCGCTTTTTCTTATCTAGTCCCCTATTTTTGCAAAATAAAGAAAAATCCCTAACGAATAAAGTTTGGCCACTATTAAAAAACAGTTATCCTGCGGATTTAAAAGAGAAAAGGGTCTACAGTGTTACGGGCTATCCCTGATGTATTTAGATATATTTTTCTGAAGATCGGCTTCAACTCCAGCAATTGTCTTCAATTTCCATCAAACCAACTGGGGTGTAATTCTATTCAGCAGCAGCAACTCTTTACTTCCTTTCGGTTTCATAAGCTGGCTTCCTTTTGATTTTTCGTCAAACATTTTTTGCTTTCTTCGGGTTTGTTTTTTTTTATTATCCCTCTCTTCCTGTCCGTTCTATCCTCCATTATACTTGTGTATTCCATTTATTAAACCCAACGTCACAACTACACACACAAATGTCGTTTCTTTTAATCCCTTAGAGATTGAAGTAGACGCAAGGATATCATTTAATATATGGCTGTGTTCGGGTAGCGTATACGTATGTAGCGTGAATGTATGTTGAACAAATATTACTCATGTTACACGAGGTGCAGTTATTCGCAACTGTATCGATTTACTGCTGCAAGAGCCAGTTGGTCTAAAGTGGTGGTTATTTTTGAGGTCAGCTACTTTGGTGATACTCGTATTTGGCATTCCATGTGCTAGTGTAGTGGCTCTGATCATCATGATGACGATGATGATGGTGATGATGACGATGTTGTTCATATCATTGCAATAAACTCAAATATTTTCAATTTGCAATAACACTAAGCTGTTTTCTTACTGTATAGATGTTGAAGCACTTTGGCTGTTTTTCCAAATCCTAGATGAAACTATGTGGCTTCGAGTCTGTGTATAGGTTTTGTTTTCTATAATATTGAAAAGTATTAGATTTTATTGCCCTGCTGCAGCTGAGACTGAAAACTAATTCTCCGTATGTTTGTATGTAAGTGTATATCTATGAGTACTTACGTGTATATAAGCTCTATGTGTACATGAGGGAAGTATATAAATGTAAATGATGTTCAATACTTCCGCAATGCAAAGAGTGTAAATAAAACTTCTCTGTTACAGATTGTTTTCGAAATGAATGTATCTGCATGTTTACACGGGAATCCAATAGATTGGATTTTTTTTTAGTAAATTTCATTTCTGCCAACAACACTTGTCAAATGAAATGGCACAGAATTGAATTTGTTCTGATCAAGTCATATCGACCAACGTATCGCACCAGGAAACTAAACGAAACAATATCTGGGATGAGTTTAATAAAGTCGATGAGTAAAATAACTTTTCTACACTTGTAATCGTTTTAAAGAACAGGTATGTTATATCGATGTTAGGGATTTTAAATAGCCGAACATAATCTGCTCGATTAGCTGGTAAACTCTTTAATACGCAACTGAATGAAAAACATTGTTTATTGGTTTTATAATATTGTGCAGGAATTACTTTAGATCAAAACGTGCTGAATAGGAAGATAATGCATAGCAATTGAACATCGACATACGGGAACACTTTATGTTACTTACTGTCTCTTGATGTTAGATCCAGGACAGAAGAGATGGGTCAATATTAGATGACTACAATTCCAGCTTTTAGAAAAAGCACCACTCCAAATTCAAAGCAAGCATTTTGAATACAATATAGTATGAGAGCAGTCCTAAAACTAGCCGACCTAATAAAGAAAACACAAAACAGTTGCGAAAATTGTTCTTCATTTTCCAACATAATCTCTTTTTAGCTCGATACAATTTTTATAGCGATATCCATGGTAAGAACGGTCAAACTTTCTAAAATAGCCATCAACCGTAGAGTCCACTTCTTCATTGTTAGCAAATCTTTTACCACCGAGCCATTTTTCCAATAGAAAATAGTCCATGGGAACCAAATCTGGCGAATAAGATACGTGATGAAGCAATTTGAACTTTAATTTATTAATTGTGACCATCACAGTAATGGATGTGTGAACTGAAGCTTGGTCTTGATGAAATAATACTTTCTTTTTCGCCAAACGCGGTTTTTTCAATAATTTACAACCTAAACGCTGCAATGAATTATTCGCCAAAAAATCAGAAGCTGTGAACTTGCCTACACATGGAACCGTCTTCCCCTCCTTTGGACTGTTCCTTTGTTTTACGAGTGAAGTGTTGGATCCATGTCTCATCCATGGTTATAAATCGATGCAAAAATTGGGCTTTATTGCGGTGAAACATTGCCAAACACTCTACTGAAACATTTTCATGACACTGTTTTTGCTTTATTGAAAGCAAGCGCGGCACCCATCTTGCCCACAATTTTCTCGTCTTCAAAGCTTCGGTCAATATATGATAAATATCACTTTTTGTAATGCCTATTACTTTAGCTAGCTCTCACACCTTGATCATCCAATACTATTTTGTGGATTTTCTTAACCCTGTCTGGCGTGGAAACTTTAATTGGTCGACCACTACGGTGTTCGCCTTGGCAGCTCGTACAAGCCTTGCTCGTTTAAGCCTTGCTACTTAATATTTTACAGTCGTAAACGAAGGAGACCTTTCAAATGGAAGTATTGAATTGCATAACCACCACCAAATTTCTCCATGTTTACAATATTACTGATATTGTTGGCTTTTGATGGCCTCGTTTAAATTCTGTTACCCAATATTTTACAGTCGTAAATGAAGGAGCAGACTCCCCCAATGTAGAATCTAGCTTGGCAAATGGAAATATTGAATTACATAACGGAGACCAATTCACTGAGATCGTGTACTTTTGGTGGTTCAAAAAAAAAAAAAAAAAATAATAATAATAATAAACAACGCGGCGCCTTAAAACTTAAAACATAATCTTTACAAGGTTGGCAATTTTCACCGAAATAATTATTTTCAAACTACTGGCACCATCTGTACGTGTACGTTTTCGGACCGCTCACGTATCTGAAGGTATTGCCGTCATATCTTTTAAATAATTTGTCCTAGTAGATTTCACGTCCTGATACCGTTAAAGTTAAACTTGCTTGTATAAAAATGTGATATGATGTAAAATCGTCTTTGTATGCCGGATGTCAAAGGTTAGTGCGATTTTGTTAGAATTTGAATTGTGTGTGTCCTTCATTTATTGCCTACCCTACCTATCTTCCTTTTCCTTGGGTGCTGCTGAAGGATGCCGAAATTAAGCGGGACTTAAGTTATGACATTATTTGTTCTCGTTTTGGGTGATGTTTTCTCATTGCAAGTTTCTCATTGTAAATGTAATTCATTATAAGGCTCGAACTGATGGCATGTAATTCCTATTATTTGTCGATCGAAATATATATTAATAATCAGGAATTACCATATGATTCCACAAAATGGTTTTACAGTCACTTTTTGAGTTTATAAATTACAATTGACTCTTTTTAAGTATTTGTGTTTTAAAGGGTGGTGCAATAGAACGTGCATATTGCATCATCTTTTTTTGCGGGGTAGAAAAGGCGCGGGCGGGGGGCGCCTACATCGTTGGGTTGGCGGGCTCATGGAGTTTTAGTCGCTATGAATCACTTCGACGGGAAGCGTATCTCTTATCTTTATATCTTTTTCTCTGACGAGGCTCATTTCCTTATGAATGGATTCGTAAACCGTCAAAATTGTCATTACTGGAACAGTGAAAATCCCAAAATCAAACACCAGAAACCATTGCATAGTAATAAAGTGACAGTATGGGCAGCAATCTCTGGCAGAGGAATAATTGGTCCTTTTTTCTTCCAAAATGCGCGGGGCCAAAACGTCACGGTTAATACGGAACGCTCTGTTGAGATGTTGGACGGATTTTTGGCTCCAGAAATTGAAAGTTCAAGAATAGTGAATTTCAGAACTTGGTTCCAACAAGATGGAGCTACCTGTCACACATCAAATGTCTCCATGGCGGTGGTGAAGCAGATGCTCCCTGGCAGACTGATTTCGAAAAGAGGTGATATCCCATGGCCCCCACGTAGTCCAGACTTGACGCCTCTTGACTTTTTTTTGTGAGGATACCTCAAACACAAAGTTTACAGTAATAATCCAAGAAACATCGTTCAGCTCAAGGAGAATATCCGTGGTGAAATGGCAGCCATTACACCAGTATTACTGAAGAAAGTTTTCAATAATTTTCGTTTGCGGTTAGAAAAGTGCCGTCGTAGAGAGGGTCACCATTTAGATGATGTTATTTTTAAAAAATAAACTCCATTTATTACTCTACAATGCCTTAGATTTATTTTAACCATACCTTTTGTATTTATTTTTTAATCTATTTTTTAAATATGCACGTTCTATTGCGCCACCCTGTATCTCACAAGTCTTCCGACTTAGGAAAATAATTTATAAAATAATAAATAAATGAATAAATATTTAAAATAATAAAATATAAATAATAATAAAAAGTTTGAAATCCTAATGGTCGATTCATACAAAATCAGTTGAAGAATTCAGAGAACAAAAAATAATTTTTTTTCCAGTGCAACTAACCAAATCTTAAAAAAATATTTATTATATTAGTTATTGAGATTGGTAATTTATGTCAAAAGTTTTGGTTTTTAAATGAGTCTTTACAATAATTGAATGTAAAAAATTTTCTACACTTTAAAGTAATACATAAATAACACTTTCAAAATACTTAATTCTTTGTTCTAATTCTTTGTTGAAATTCTAAAACTCTTCTCCACTAATTGGCTGGTCAGCCATAATGCGAACTTCCTTTCTCATTAGCAATTTTGGATATCATAAAATCAGCGCGGAGAATTTCGGCCACTACGGTATACATTTATGACCACAATCATCATCTTTGTATTTTTCCACTCCCATTGTTTTTTTTTTATTATCAATATAAAAAATGTGTTTATTTTTCCTCCTGTTGCTCTGGAGATTATTTCTTGTCTATACCTTCGACTATTTGCTTTTAAATGATGAAGTGGAGAACAATATTGAAATCTGACTACTTGGTATATGCAATGGTAACTAACGTTGTTCCATAAGCATAAGGGGATGGTGGGAGGGCGCAATGAAGAGAAAATATTATATTAAAAAAGTAAACTCTTCACATAAATTTTGTTTGCCTAGGTAAATAAATAATTTTGTTGAAGGAGTTAGCGAAAATAAAAGGAAATTGTAGAGGAAAACCTCAACACGAACAACCGTGTTATGGCCAAAGGTTTATGGTGGCGGCGAAGGCAAAGACGGTTTTTTGGGATGACATGACTATCATTGAGACGATTCTTCTAATGATATAGGAAATAAAATTTGAAATTTCTCAATGAGTAGAAAATTTGTATCCAAATTATGCTCATACTTCCGGAAATTCTAATATTTTAATGAACCCCTAAGGAATCACTCCTTGGAAATTTTAATATTTATATGAACGCCAAAGTTATCACTCCTTTTGAAATTGTAGACACTAGAAAGATACACATTGGTTAAGCTCACGATGGTAGGGTTGACTCTGTAAATAAATTAAACAGTGAAAAGTTAAAAGAATCCGTAGCCCTAAATACAGACTTATGCGCTGATCAAAACAGTAAAGCTGGGATGGCTAAATGAGAATTAAAGCAATTTCCATTTCTTAAATGCCCATAGTAAACAATTTTGGCCTATTTATGGGCATTAACTTACGTTGGTAATTGAACGACGCCGACGTCAAAAAATATTTGTAATACATCGACCTTTTATTGTTCGTCGTAAGGATTTCTTTCAATGAACCCATAATTCCATTTTAGCTCTGCTGAATTCTAATAATAATTTGGGTTGTTGCTGGGTGGGGAGGATTAATACGTTTTTTTATTAATTGACCGTTGAAATCTTTTAGTCTTTGCATGCGTATTACGTTATTTATCATTTACTTTTTGTTTTGCCAAAATCAAATACTGATGGTTTCCACTTAAACAGAAACTGGAAATTTGTTTTCAAAACCATTCAAAAACACTTTAGCTGTAGTAGCAGATCCGAATGAACTGAAAAGCCCCATTCTATTTTTATACTTTCATCATATTAGGTGGGGGAACGATGAGTTTGTTATTATTTTTTGTAACGAATGAAAATGCCCATGAGGGGTTTCGTAAAGTATTGGAAGATTTTTCATTCATAAGTTCTTTTCCAAAAATACAAAAATGCAAAAAGAATAAAAAGAAACAAAAATGTTACCGGGATATCTTTCTTGTAATAAAAGGGAACCATTCTTTGCATTTGTTGTAATATTTAAAGTTTACTTTTCCCAACGTGGCACAATGTGGTGGATCACAAATCTAACTGGACAAAATTAGTAAATAGCGTAGGTTTCACTTCTCACTTATGTATTAAACAAAGAATGAGTTCAAATTTATAAATGATTGTAAAAAATGAACTTTTTTTTAGGAAAAAGTTTTTTTTTTTGTAAAATGCCGCAAAAAGTAAATACAGGGTGGGCCATAAGGATGTTGGCGGTTTAAATATTCAATTAAAAAAAACTACGAAACATAAAAAAAATATATTTGTATTTTTAAAAAGTAGAAGCATGGGAATTTTTAAGACTTAAAAATAATGTTGTCCAAATGACTTCCCTCGGCTGCTTGACACTCTTGGAACCGAAGTCGCAAATTTTGGAAAACTCGTTGAAAAGTTGTTCTCGGTATTTTGTTACTTTGCTGAATACTGTTCCTCTTCAACTGCTCTAAATTGGTCGGATTATTCTCGTAGACTACCGATTTGAGGTAGCCCCATAGAAAATAATCGCATGGGGAGAGATCGGGGCTACGTGGGGGCCATTCAATATCCCCCCTTTTCGAAAAGAGTTTTCCAGGAAAAACATTTTTCAGCAGCTCTATGGATACCCTAGCCGTATGACATGTGGCCCCATCCTGTTGAAACCACATCCTCGAGGTATTGCCTTGAAGTTCTTGCAAAGCTGGCACCAAAAAGTCTGCTAGCATGTTGCAATAATTGTTCGCTCTAACCGTCATCGCATGCCCTCTTTCGTCCTCAAAACAGTATGGTCCAATAATACCGGTTGGCGTTATCCCAGCCCACACGACAAGCTTAGGGCTGTGAAGTGGACGTTCATGCAAGCGTCGGGGATTAGTCTCGGACCAGAACCGACAATTTTGCTTGTTCACATGGCCATTAAGGTGAAAATTGGCCTCATCACTAAAAATCACGTTGTTGAAATTGTTGAACCTCTCTAGCATCAAATTGACAAAGTCAAGTCGGTTATTGACATCATCGGGTTTTAATTCTGGGACTATCTGAATCTTATAAGCCTTCAAGTGCAAATCTCGTTTCAAAATTCGTCGTAAAGTTGTTCTTTTGACATCCAAAGACTGACTTCTCTTACGTGTTGACTGTTGCGGATTTCGCTGAACTGAAACACGAACACGCTCCACAATGTCGGCTGATTTTGCAGAAACTGGGCGACCACGAACCGTAATTGGTACTGTTGAGCCGGTTGTTTCGAACATTCTGATCCATTTTCGTATCACATTGGCGCTTGGAACTTCACTTAAATCGTGTAAACCGTGTTCATGCCGATACAAACGTCGTGCAGTAATCACTGATTTATTGTTTTCGTAATACGCTCGGACACAAAATGCACGCTGCACTCCCGTGTACGGCTCCATGGCGACTAAATTTGCAGGAAGCGGCGCAGCGAACAACATATCCCCCCGCCACCCCGCGCCGCGCGTTACCGAGAAATTGAAGAATTAAATCGCCAACACTCATATGGCCCACCCTGTAGTTCACACTGTCAACAAAAATGATATTTTTAAGATAAAAGATTGGTTTCTTAAATACATGCTCTGAGATTATTCGTAGTTATATATATATATATACTAATATTTACGTTGAATACAACTAATTAATCATATAATAAAATTATTAGGTAAGTTTTTATGTGAAAAGTCGGATGTACTAATTTTTAGTACTAAAATAATTTTAATAGTTTTAATAAATATTTAATAGTAATTGTTTTATTCACTTGTTTTTGCTTTATTACATTAATAATACAGATAAAGCACATAAATACACATAGAGGTTTTAATTTAGTCAATTTCATATGCATCGTTAAAAGATTCTTCTGCCTCGAAAGCATCAACAGATAATAATGAAAGAACTTCTTTTGCCATTTTGAAATAAAATTATTTTTCTTTGTGTAGAACTAAAATTCATTTGAATAGGAACAATTGAGATACTAAATAAACTTTCATCTGTATGACCCTCCTCCGAAGAAAACTGCTGTTTATACTGCTTTTGCTGAGCCCCATCGCATCTCCATTTTATCAAAATATTAAGGCGATTTTCATTAGCTTTCAGTTCATCAATACCGAGTAAAACTTCTTTTTGAGCCAAACAAAGCCTTTCAATGGTATGATTCACTAATGACTGGAGTGAACTTTTTGCATGCATCTCAGTGATTTCTGTTTCAGCTGGATAACATTTTTTCTTAGCTTTTTGAACATTAGTGTAGGAGGGTAGGAGTTTTATCCAAATAACATCGTATTGATGTTTCGACAAATTAGCATCAACCATTAAAGATAAGGCTTCATCGGGAGAAAGGCTCCCTGAAGGCTCAAAGCTAAATCTCTTGCATATCTTTTTCACTTCCGTACCTTTACTTGGAGACCATATCTAATCATAATTAATGTCAATAAGGCGACTTGCGATGTATTTTGGGAGTCTTTATCCATTCTTCAAAAATGTCCTTTCTCGAAAGATTCATACTGGAAAAGTGAAAAAAATGTATGGCAGTCGCAAAAAAGCGCAAGATGTTTTTGATTTACCTTAAAGCAAATACTTGAAGGATTAACCAAAACATACATTTACACCGGAACTATCTGGAATAAATAACTTTAACTCTACTTGAAAAAAGGCAATATTTTATTTTTTGCACTTTCTAAACTTCTCACAAAAAAAAAAAAACATTTTTTTTTTAATACTTACAACGAAAATATTTAAATGAAAATTGTAATATATTTTCTTGAAATAAAGCTTAATAACAATAAAATAATAATAAAAAAATTATGACAGTAAAACACTTGTTAATCATAGAACAAAGTCATACAAATAATACGCTTCTCTTTGAAATCTGAATGCACCTGTTGACGATAACTGACTTTAAAGCTCAATTTTACCTAATCAGAGCTAAAAACAAGCAAACAAAAACTGAATTACAGTTACCTATTGTATTGAGACGCTCACTAACGATCAGAAAGAAGGTTGCCAGAAATTTTTTTTAAATTTTTTCTAGCAAGATTTGTGAATTACCACAGCGTGCTTGGGCCGTAAATGCGTTTAAAGTGAGCCATTCTGAGTTTACAACTTTCGATACACAGTGTGAGCAAATTACCCAACATATCCATGTCCTTAGTCATTTACATTGCGTTTATGCCTCTTTACGGAGACGGCCTATTCACCGGTACCAAAAATGATACAAATTGTTCACAGAATTGTTATCGCAATAACACCACTGTTTAACGTGCTCTGTTGCATATATGGTAGTTTGAATGAATTTTTAAATAATTTATTTCAAAAACAATGGTTTAAATAATAATTTTATCTGCACAATATTTCGATTGCAAATATTTCATGCATCCAGCCAATTTAACAACATTCAAAACATTACATTGTGTGGTGAATTTGAAGAAAACAACTTTTGAAAAGTGATCAGTGACGTCATCTGTTTATTGCAAACGGAAAGGAACATTTCTGGTGTTGCTAATCACCTCGCGGGAGAGGAATAACCTCAAGAAAAATGCTCCAGAAATGTGGTGGCTTATGGAATATTAGCTTCAATGTTCGCAAAGACTTCAAAAATATAAATCTGCTTTGGTTTGATATTTGAGGAAACCTAAAAGTCCAGTCAATTAAAATAAGCTGTTCGTTCGAATGTTTTAGAACAAATTTGTGGCTGCCGTTGCGAATGTGGTTTAGTTATCATAAATCTTCACAAAACATCTTTAATCGTGGTAATAAACGGTGTTCGTCGGGAAGGTATCCTACTTTGTTTGTTCATAATTTTTGATTAAATGAAAGGGAATGGATCTTATATTGATAAATGTTTTATTTAATGTCGGCAATTATGTATGGAATACAATATCAGATAAATGTCCGTCTCTGTTAGCCTCACAAATACGAGCCCTTTTGAGCACATTTTACATTTACATTCTCACACATTTCACGCGATATTTCATTATTTTAATAACGAATATTTTGTTTGGGTCAAGCGTTTCTGGTTTGCTTTTTAGATATCCGCACAAAAGGAAGCCCGGAGCAGTCAAATCAGGCGACCGTGGAGGTCTCGCTGTAATCCCATTGTAATCCTGGCTGCATGCGATGTGGCACCGTCATGTTGATACCACATGTTAATCAAGCCCAAAGCATGCAGTTGTGGCATTGTTTTCAGTTTCAAAGAAGTAAGGTCCAATGATTCCTCCTGACCAAATTGCACTTTAAATGAATGCAAAGGTGACAGATGAATAATTTGGGGGTTTCCCATTGCCCAGAGCCGACTATTCTGTTTATTCACATATCCATTCAAATGAAAATGTGCCTCGTCACTTATTATGATTTTTTCATAAAAACCGGGGTTTTCATGGGCGAGCTGTAACATCCTATTGGCATATGTACGGCAGCGTAAATGGTCTTGTGGAAGAAGCTCTTGTGTCAATTGAATCTTAAATGGAAACAAATGTGAATTCTTGTCACCAAAGTTGTTCTTTGAAGACCAAGCTCCTGAGCACGGCGTCGAATTGAGGTTGATGGATTGTTTTGAACATTTTCTTGAGCAGCAGTAACGTTTTCAGCCGATTTTGCAGTACGTTGTGGTCCATGCTTGGCCCTATCAGCTACAGACACTCTTTCTTCGAAATCATTCACTACACGATAAATAGTGCGTCTTGCTGCCACGTTGTTTCTCCCAAAAATTTCTCGTGACTTTCTCTTCGTCACAGTAATCGATGATTGATTTTGATAAGATGTTTTAACGATTAGAACACGTTGGTTTATCAAATATTTTTCCATAATAAATTTGCCACGTCTCTACTTTACGACTGACAAATATGAACTGTCTAGACTAATATTTACCAAAATGGCGGCAAACCAATGTAGTATACCTTCCCGACATACACCCTGTATATTAGTTAACGATTGAAATTTGTTGGAGGTAACCAAAATTTTGGCAAATTTTCTTGCTTTAAAATGTTTAGTGAAAGTTGGGGAAAAAACGATCAATCAAGTTTGCGTCTTCTATTATTTCCCATAAAAATTACCAATTCAATAGCACCACATTAAGTCCAATTTGGTATATGTCTAATATTTAGTAAACTTTAATTTAAGAATTAAATAGCATTACATTGTCACATTCTTATATCTAAAACATAAATTGATCATTTTACCCAAATTCAATCTTTAATTTATTATTATTAGTAGTAAACTTGGTAATATTTAAAAATAAAATCTAATGTTTAAACAGGATCCTCTGGTATTTCCCTTGCAAATGCTCTGTCTGGTTATTCTCACATTCTTGTTCTTTATTCAGTCAAATTTTGCACCTACAGCTGTACAACTGATAAATTTAGGTCTGAAAATTTTACTCGATTGTACGAGTATATTCATGCCACTTTTATTATCTTCCACAAATTAGCAAACTTTCAGTAAGATTTGATTGTTCTACTTTTATTGTGTCATTCACCGGATCATTCACCACTTCCTTTATGATAACTTCCACAAAGCAATATGTTGTTTGCGTTGTATTATTTCGATCGTGCTACGTTAGATGGCGTTTGAAAGATAAGATTTTGTCTCAAACAACTACTTAGATAGCCATGTGATCGTGGATATAATTTAAGATTAACACCAGCAATTAACAAACACGCAATATTCTTTATATTTTTATATAAGAATATTATTTTTGGTTTTAAGACTTTTTTGGATTTTATATTTAACCCTTCACATAAAATAAAACGCAGACATATGTATTGAATTTGGCCCTACATAGTTGCAGCTGCAAGTGCCATCCATTACTTAATAACTATTTGCAAAAATATACAGAATTCCACAGCTTCGTTGTAAACTGTGCTGTCGATGTTTATGACACTTTGGAGTTGTTTTAAGCAAACTTTTTTTTGCTAACAAAAAGGATGCAACTTAGAGCATCCATAGATGTGAAAGTTTTCCAAAAAATATACGCAATGTGTGATTCGTAAACATTCAAGGCTGTTTCTTTTTATTTGTGGCTACTAAAGTAAGAGTGCCCACCACGTACTCATTGAAAACTTTGACCATTTCGCTGCAGTTCTTGTAAAAGTTCTAATTTCAATAAAATCGGACTAAAGCCAGAATTTACAACAAAGTTTCGCAACAAATAGAATAAAACTTTAGCAAAATGTATGTTTTCTATAAAACTATGATTACCAACAAATGTTATATGGCGATATCTGTGAGCATTCGTTTTAGACATTTGAGCAGTTTGATTATTAAAGAAACTAGGCCATTGGACAGAAATTCAAAAGAAGAGTTTGTTGTGAAATAGGCAAAAGTTTGCAGAATGTTAACGGAATATTTCTAGAAGATTTATATATTTATGTGAAATTTTTCGAGCTACTAGATTTATAGTATAATTCATACATATATAGTGATATATAATTGGAAACGAAAGTTATTCATTTCTACAGCTGTCTTTTTTTGTGTTTTTAATACTTTTTTTTTGTTTCATTTCAGGTAATTTCGCCTTGACTTGACTTATGTGGTAAGTCTATATCTATGTATCGTATTTCCCGCTAACTGCCGTAGCTCAGTGCGAAGAAAAAGTAAGCGTAAATGTTCAAATATGTGCAAAAAAACCTTTAGATTTCCGTTCATTTTCATAATAGATCATAACGTCGACGTTGGTTCATTAAGGTGGCAATTAGTTTGCAGTGATTAAAATTTGGTTACTTGGTATAAAACTGCTGCATCTGAAATTTGGGTAAAAAAAAGGACGACTGTTGGATGTAGCGTACTTAAGACAGTCACAGTCACAGTTTATGGTATGTTGGAGACCTCCATAAAAATTTCTGCAATATCTCCATTTTTAAGTGGACTGTCATGAAGCTTGGAAAGTGGCGGTACTTTAATATGACTACAGAATTATGAAAAACTAAGAAAAATCCAACGACTATGTAGGTTCTTACTCGGGAATTGCCAAAAATATCTAATTTTGGAAAAAATAAGAACCTCCCTTTTTTTTGCGAAATGTGTCTGCGGGCAAAAAAATAATGAAATCGGACATAAAAGCCTTCAAGTAGAGATCTCTTTTTACAGAGTATATCAGAATATACTAGCTAAAAATTCCGTGATGGATCTGACTTGATGAGTCAGACTTGATGAACTCTAGAAGAAATGGGCAAGTTTGACTCAGTCATTGAATCAAAAACGTTGTTAAAGATATGAATATCAAATTTAATTAACCTGTTCAGCTAAAAGCTTTAATGTTCGCTTCTTGAACTGAATTTTAAAATCGATTCTAAGATACGGTAAAAACAGTAGAGAAACGAAGAAGAGATGACAATACGCAATTGAGGGGTCTAAATAAAAATCCGTCTTTGAAACCAAATGTTGAAAAAGTCCGCTCCTTATCGTGGATATCCGATTTACAAAATGAAAAAACACAACAAATTCATTTACACAACAATTTCTTGTAAAGGGTGTCCCAACAAGAACGCAAGATTTAAATGACTGATGCAGCAATTGAATTGTTTCTCTGGCTGTATGATATGTGGCGCCGTCTTGTTGGAACCACATATCCTCCACGTTCATTTCTTCAGTTCTAGGCACGAAAAAACTGGATATTAAACCATAAACCAGGTCCTTCCGAAGAGTTTTATTAACCCCTCCCACAGTGCTTGTCGGATTCAGTTGTTAAGGCTTTTAGTTTTGGATCACAAGACCACTCAACTAGCATAACCGCAAAATTTAGATGCGCTTGAATACGTCGGCTTCAGTAAACAGATTATGCAGCTGGATGGATCCACATATTCCATTAGGTGCTTTTCTCTCAAAGGTTCCAGAACTGATTTCTCCGCATGCGTTATCCTTCTTTACGGCAATACTGTTAGGACTAGTTTTTGATACAGTAGGATATTCGTAAAACTAAAGAGGATTTGGTTAAAGAACCGATTATTCAATCTATAATAGCTTCAGTTTCCAAGAAATATTCTTCTCCCTCTTTCTAGGCTGACATCATTGGCTTCATTAATGATGGAACCGATATAGGCAAAATAGTCCACTAATTGAAGATGACGCAATATCCTAGATATATAGGCCTCTCCTTGTCAGAACATATAACATGGTTTTGTCATTAACTCACTCAGTCAGACTCATTTTTGATAGCTTCTTCTTGATGTTTCTGGAGATTGAAATTGTTTCTAATTTCGCCGACCAGGCCCCACCAAATACAGAGCAGCGTAAATATACATTTTATTTCATTTCATTTATGGAACAGTCTTGTAATTTAAAGCCTTTTGGCCAATATTAAACACATTACAAAATGCGTAAAATAAATACTACTTGAATTGGAAAACAAAATATAACTTAGAGTATAAAATTAAATTAACTAATAACTAATTACCTATAACGCTCAAATTGAAGTGCACCACAAAGTAGGCGATATGAAGGCGATAATGAAAAACATTAAATATTGAATGATGTATATATGTAGATCAGGCCAAATCGCAAGGTTTTTTTTCTTTTGGTTGGTAAATCACAATAAAATGCATAAATTGAAATAAATACTACTCCAAATTCGGCCGAGGCGACGACGAAGATGCATGACCGAGCACCCCCATGACTTTCTTTTCTTTAGGTTGATATAATGAATCCATTTTTCATCACTCGTTGCAATACGATGAAGAAAACCCTTCCCTCCACAGGCGAAAAGGCGACGCTCAACGTCCCTTGGCTTCAACTAAAGAACCCAAGTTCCTTGCTTTTGAATAACTCATAATATTGAAGATTTTTGAGGTTTTTCGTCTTCCTTGACGGAACCAATCTCGACACGTTTTTTCGCTTGAAGCAGTATCTCCGTAATTGTTTTGAAACTCTCGGTGAGCTTCAGCCGCCGTTTGCTTCGATTGAAAGATGAAAATCAATACTTCCCGCATATAATGATTATTTGCCACAAAATCATACATATTCACGGAATCAAAAGAATACGACGTTAAAAGAAAATCACTATTGTGTCGAGGCAATATGTTTACCATATGCTTAAGCTTGGCTCATGACGTTTAGGTTATGGCAGAGTCGACTAGCATTTACAGCTGGCGCCATCTATTGGCAAACAGCTGGAACTTAGTTGCACAACTAATAGGTAGAAGTTGTACATATTCGCAAGCAACAACCTTAGTTTTAGGCATGGTTATTGAAAAAAATTACTTATCTTTTGGAAAAAAAATACTTAACTTTTACTGGATATTTTACTGGAAAAAATAACTACGAGTATATCGGTATTTTGTGCACGAGTGGAGAACGCCTTTTCCATGCCCACTTATCTGCGATGTATCACGCAAACCGCATAAAAACTGTGACTAGCCCAAAATTTTAGCACCAATTTAGTCCAACTTCTCCTCGTTCAAATTTAAAATTCTTCCCATTGCTATTGAATATCCATATTGGTATGCATTTATTTTTGATCCTACTAATTTATGTGGTCTGAACCGACCGTGGCGCGACTATCGTTCACAGAATCCCGGGTTCAATGCCGCATACAGCTTCTTGTCACTATTTGAGCGCCGGTCACATCGATGTGTCTGAGGAACACTTCGAGTAACCGACTAGTCTTGGATATGCTTCTCAAACTGTGACCTTAGGAATCGTCGTTAAACTGTAAGTCATTTTGAGTGAGTCCAAAAATAGAACGCGTGTAAGCTCTCTGTGTGTGATAAGCTCTTCCATATCTCATTCATGGAATGCAAGAAAAATTGTTTTTTATTTACTAGATAATTCAGAGGTTAGAAGCATTGGTGTTTTATTCCGTGGATGCCTTTGAGCAACTTTGAAATCTACAATCCATTGCTTCGATTGTATATACTTAAAAATACAGAAAGTATCACTAATACTAGCGTATGGTATTATTTGCGATGTTCGACGTTAAGCAAATTTTTGCTGCATTTCTGCTTAAATTGGAAATTTCAATATTTGCTTTTGTTTCTCCAACGAAACACTCTTTTCAACATCTGTACCTGACATTAAAATAAAATAAGAAAAAAAAATATCCATTAAACTTTTAAAGTAGACTCAGTAAAATATATTTTCATCTTTTCACTTTTCTTCTCTCGCTTTTGTGACCTAAAACCGCGTAGACATTACAAAGTTTTTAAATGTGCTGTAGGTACACATGGATGTGTAAGGATGTATGTATGTTTGTGTGTTCATGCCTGAAAGTGTCATGCTGCTGTACACTCATCGAGCCAATAAGAAAAGAGCAAACTGAAAAATGGATCCAAGTTAAACTGAAGAAACTGCACGAATGGTTGCTGGCTCTGTGTTTTCTCCTTCAGTAGTGCTGAGTTTTTCTTGCGTCTCCTGTTACAACCTTGCAGCTGCAGCCATGATGAGATGGAAGAAAATCGTGTCACAAAAGTTGTGTTAGTATAAATAAGTAGAAGCTTAAACATGAACTTTTACTAAAATTACAGTCTTTCGATGGAAGGTGTGGAAAAAGCGACTTGGGCCATAAGACATCTAATATAAACAAACGACCTTTTAATTCGATGATTTTTTTGCTTTTCATACCGGTATTAAAACTCACATTACAAAAGAAAATCGAGCGAAAGCTTACACAGGTACGAAATTTGGTAGATAACTGTGAATGCAAGTGAATCTAGTTGAGGGGGAATTGTGTTTACGGGGAAAAGCGATGCTAAGTTTCCCCCTTTTGTTGACTTCAATTGTAGAAATATAAGGAAAACAAATGTAATATAGAATTTAGTAAAATGCATATATCTATAGCACTAATTATATGTATATTCTTAAACAAATTCATTGATGTAGAGAGTAAATTGTTAGCAAATTTCCATTAGACGCAGCCCATATATGAGCTAAAGAGCAGGTGAAAGTAAAGGTAGTTGCTCCGAAAATCAGTTTGCTAAACTTTTGCGATCACTTACTCGAGGAAAGCAACTTTTATTGAAATTTACAAATTTCTACATCGATTCGGAGAAATTTTTAATCACTTCACAAAACTGTTCTTTCGTTCGATGTAAATTGTTCATCAATTCAATAAAAATTTTCATTAAATACTTTTTTTAAGTAAAACAATTTTAATGTGTGGTATGAAAATATTCTGCATGTTTATGTAGCATCAGGAAACGATAGAGCGAAAATTTTCGATTTAAGAAAGAATAATTCATAAATTTTTCCTTTACAAAATGCATAATGTCGCAGGTGTTTTTGACTAAATACTACTGTGTCTGAAAAGTAAGAACAGTTTATTATTCGGAAAAAAAGAAAACGTTATTTGTTTATTCAGATCTATTTTATAGCCTTCACTTGCGTTCGTATAGAATACATTTATGACAACTTTTTTCAATCCACGAAGCATGCCAAATATAAATTTTCTAGTGTGGCCTTTAAATTGTACTACACTTCATGTTAAATCTCATCAATGACCGCACAACAGTGTCCAATAAAATATCTTTTGGGTATACGAAGTAGACAGAGGTCACGGCTCTAAATCACGGCTCAACAAATATTGAAAACCTCATAAAGTTCCAAAGCAGTGGAAGATGGCGTAAAATCCAACAGTTATCTAAGCATAAATCTGTCTTCATTTTGAGAATAGTTTTATGCAAAAGAAACATAACAATTAAACACTATTCGTTGTTCGCAGTTTGGCCCGATAAAATAAACTCGAAATGCATAATAAATATCATAATAATCGAAGAGAACTGTCAGCAAAACTTTAATTTGCACGATCTATTCAGTCTTACTTCAACTTTGGCACTGTATTCACTTGATTGATCGGTGTCAACAACATCAGATCATTGGTCGAATATTTTTGACCCAATCTCAGATTTGCTAGTGCTAGTCGTTTCCAACTCAGTCTCACTCTTTTCTGCAAAGGCCTTCTGTGACATTTAGACATTAAACTCGCAGCAGAAATTTTCGGAACGAAATCTGATGTAACTTCTTTGCTGTAAAGAATCTCTTTTTGGCACTAAGAGAAACTTTCTGAGATTCGATATAATCACATTATGTAAATTGGAAACCTGTCTCATTTTTTATGCACTCACATTCTATACACTCACATTCGTCTTAACAACCAGTGACATCCGATTGGTTGCATGAAGACCATTGTTACGGATACAGGAAATGTGAATGTGTTTCAATCCAAGAAAATCCGTAGAATACGAAGTATTTTTGGCATAAAACATTAAATGAAGTTTTAGAAACAGCAGGGTCCAAAAATGTATTTGTCGCTTGTCCATATTTCGGATGCTATTTCGGGCAATGTTTAATGCGACACTGTCGGCTAAGATATACGATAGATATATAATGGCTGATATACGAGTATCAATATTTTAAAATCAACATTCCCCTAGCCTGCAGATGATTCCAAAGCTCTCATAAATAAAGTTGTACGCTTGAAGTAGAGGCAGTAAACGAGATATTGTGAGCACGAAACTTAAGAAAACTTAATTCCGAAAAATTAATTTTGAGCTTTAAGTTGAAATGTTTAAAAACGCTTAGAATTAAAACAATTTTTTTTAATTTGTATCTCTAAATATCTTTTCCAATTACATACATGAAATTATCCAACAAAAATTGGAGGTGGTAAACTTTCCTAGATAGCATTATAGTCTTCTGCACTTGTTCTCCAATGTTTCACATTAAGTGAAATTATTGCCATTCTTTATTTAAACTTCCATGAGCGCAAAATTAGCTGGAACACAGCTCTTTATTCAAACTTCCACAATAGTCTGCTATACTCATACAGAGACCCAAATATGTAAACTTTTTATTTATTGCAGAGCTAAATTAAATGATAAAATGACTTGCAGACCTTTCTCAATGCTTGAGAATATTTCAATATTTCACAGTTCTTTATCAATGATGGGAATACCATTAGCGTAGTTTATTAATTTTGTTAAATGTTGTGTTGCTCATGTTTATCGCTGCTCTCTTTATTATCAGTTCCTTAAGTATTCTGGAAAGATCACTCGATGGACTACAGCTCCACGTAAGTCTTCTTTAGGTGGAAAGTGACACAATATGCCATTTGTCTACCTAAGTTGCAAACCTCATGTCAGCCAGTATTATTCCGTGAAGGCCTATCAACTTCGCAAGGACACCGAACATTGCCATACATTGAAATTTTTTTGCCCGCCCGTTGAGGTCCGCTTTATTGTCGACGAAAATATGATACGCCTCGATTTTGCTTACTTGTTTTCTCAAGGATTTATATAAGTTGGAAGTATCAGGACTGTCAACATTTTATTAAGTCGTATATGGCAGTCGTATAGTATGGGCAAGAGACTGACGATGCGACAGTTGGTACTCGCATGATTGATTTATGCGATTATTGCGCATAATTCGTTTAGGTTCAAACCATCAGGCACTTCTGAGGATTCAATCTATGCATGTATACCGCTTCCAACGAAGCACTTACCGAACAATGGAAATGAATTGCTTAAACATCAAAACATTCCTGTAATATCCTCCGAAGAGGTAATTTTTTACAGCCGACGTGAAGAAACTCCATTTAAAGTTTTTTTGGTGGGAAACATCTGTTTATCCTCCTTTATATGATGACCGATATTCTAAATTTGCCATTTTAATTGTAAAAACAGCAAACACTCAGAGATCAAACAAAGCATATATTAATATTTCCCATCGACATGTCGCTTATGTACGTCCAATATGTCCAGTGTCCAATATTGTGGACTGGTAATCAATGGTACAGGGTGCATAAGCTTCATCTACTGATTTTTCATGGAAAATATCAAATCTATCGGAATCTATTGACAGATTTTGTATTGAAAACAACCCTTAAGAATGCTTTTTCATAAGCAATTTTAGCAGACTTATTTATGTTAGAGAAATACTTTTCACTGGAATTTTTTCCCTGACAACATATTCTGAACAAACATTTGAATAATGAAAAGTTGCAACCAAAGATTTAAATTTTCCCACTTCACTCTTGAATATGTGGGGAAGATCCATCATAAAGTAGTGCTTCCCTCCTTTGAAAACTGTATGTTAATTTCATTTATTAATTTTTCACTACTTCCCCATCATAAAATGTGATGAATGTTTACTTCCTTGGATGCAGTTTATTTGCTGGGATGTCTTAAGTAGCTCTTGTGCCGTAATATTGTTATTGACTTTGTGTTGTCTCGGTGGTAGTCCGTTTAAGCCATAATCGATAACTGGTTTGCCTTCTTCATTTTATGGCAGCCCCTGGATGGCCTCGGGCACATTCGCCGATCGGATAGACGCACCTTCCTTGCTGAGAGTACGTCTCTCCTGATGCTCATCCTTAGTTCGTTTACCCTCTGGACTCTAATGACCTAAATTCGCTGCTGGTTAGAAGTGAGTCAATAAAATTCAGCAAAAAATTATACTGATATTATCTATATCACTACATAAACACCAATTGCCCTCAAAGCCACTGTCTCGGATGTCGGAACAAGTACAAACAATTTTGCCATACTCTACCCGCTGCTGCATAATGTTGAATAAGCATATTTTACTTGCCTACCAAAAGTACAGTGTAATACTAAACCGTTTGGTTCTCCTTTTTGTTATGTCACGTGCATGTGGATACTGAGCGTTTCACAGATGGAATGTAAAGAAAGAAAGAAGGGTCGAAGTGCATAACCCAAATAATCTTGAGCTTTTGCCTTTTTGCCTGCTTGGAGAATATTTGGCCATCATGTGATAGTACAGCCATGTGTGATGACATTATCCACTTGCATCCCCCTGAGAAGGATGACATTTTCCTAATTGCTATTTACGGTAAGGTTTTTGTAAAAATATTTTGTACCCTATAGGCGGTATTAAGTAAATATAATTCATTTGGAATTATATAACTCACTTATTGCTAGATTAATATTTGTCATTTAGTTGCATTAGGTTCAGTAAAATTTAGCAAGTACCAAATCTTTAATAAACTGAATACTACGAATAAAAATTATGTGCGTTGTTGCTCTCACATGCAAATTCGGCGATGCACCAAAAATCAATGATTCCTCTGGTTAACCTTGAAATGACAAGACCTCTCGCTTTGAGGTTTTTGGAAGAACTGATTTTATTGAATATTCTTATGAACTACAGAACTTAAACTAGACAAATAAAAACTATTAAAATACCTTATCACTAACGCTCCTTGTGCCGTGCCACACAGAGCGGCCCCACACCCGCATGCGATAAGAGCGTAGTAAGAATCATTTCATCCCTTAAACTGTTTACGCTGCGTTTAGTGTCCTAAGTTATTTATGATAGGTTTAAGTGGACTGTACATATGTTGTTTCCAGCATAAGTCGTAAAACGCAGCGGGAGATGCATGTGGCATCAATACGACTCCCAAATGCAATACCTAAACAAACACTTAAAGGAAAACCACGACCCTCCTTATCTAACACAAAACGCAATACCTAAATAAACACTAAAGGGAAAACTACGACGCTCCTTATCTAACACAAAACATGTTTAACTTTAAACACCTCTATAATTTCTAATAAGTAAGTTCTTATAAGTGGAACGAGTAAGTTGTAATTTTGCTTTTTTTTTCATTGTGCACTAATCCACAACTATCGTTGCTAACAACCTGGCGTTTTGCCATATCCTTCATTTACATCCCATCTCATGCCCCAAAAGGACGTTGAATGAAGGTATATGTAAGGCAGTCCACTGCACTGATTGATTTTTATTCCTGTTAACATAACATTGTTTGATATAGAGTGATGGGCGAATATGCTTTTATTCCTTCAAATGGTTTATAATTATTTTTGATTATATTCCTGTCTGTTACCACTTGATGGGTACTGAAATTTTTATAACTATCTCCGTCATCAGCTGATATGTCGAAAGATATCAAAAGTCATCATGGAAAATTAGATCATCGCTACTTACAGTACTTTTATGATCGCCCTGCACCAACTAAAATTTTTCCTTAATATTTGTTTATAATGTGCATAGTTTAAACTAACAGAGGAAGGAAGCATCTTTTATTTAAGGTACTTAACATCACTTTACTCTTTTTTAGGGAAAGAAAAAAAAAAAAAAATACAGCTTGAGAAGATAAAAAATGTTCAAGTGCTAACCAAACTGTGGCTAAGCGGTTGCCGTAAGAGTGTTTTGTCAGTTCAAGTGGTTTCGGAAAATGTTTGACTGCATTTGCGCAGAAAGCAGACAAAAAGGAAACAACAGAGGAAAGGAGAAACTGTTAAACTTGGTGAAAATGCTATCTTCACCAGTGGTTATTTATGTATGTTTTAGGGGACAACTTTGCGTTGTTTTTTAGGTAGAGCATTTTGCTTTGTTACATTGTTTTACTGTGTACCAAAAGTTTCAAATACTGAACCAAAAAATTTGGAGCGTGTGGCATTTGAGTTTTTTTTCTTTAAGTTTAATGTGAGCCGTAAGGACACACGACGCCAATGTAAGAATGTATGATGTATTAACCAACAAAACCTCAAACTCTTTAGATCCTTTTATTTAGGACCATTACTGAAATGCCAACATAAAAACATTCAGTGCAATGTGATGCTTTTAACAATGACACAATTTCAGAGTAGACTTGTTACATTTAGACACATGTTCGTGTACAAGCTTTTGTATCGCTGATAGCTCTACACTTTTATTCACTTTCATTTCCTATAAAATAGCCGACTGTTTCAATGTGAGAGTTCTCAGCAGAGTATAAATAGCGGAATCGCCAAGGCCTTCATTCAGTGATATTTTGATATTGAAGTGAATTTACTGTACTGTACTTGCTATTATAGTATTTTATTGTATTAATATAAGCAATCTTATCTGAGCATTGAGAGCGTATTCTTTTAGTAACAGAATTGAAGGATCACAGTCAGTCCAAAGAACCCTGAAAGTAAACATAATTTTATTACATTTATTATGAAGTACGAATTGTTATGACATTTTATTCGTATTTGACACATTGATAAATTATTTTAATTTACAATTTAAATTTTGTATGTTAAATTAATAGCTGGGTAAAATCAAGTGTTTTTGGCAATAAGGTTAAATAAATCAATACTTTGAGGCGCCCAGTTATGGGGATCCGATTGACTTTAATGTAGGTTTGTTTATTCCGCTGAAACTCATGACATAAAAGCTGTTAAAGTTAGGTTCAAAATCGGTGTGGTTTACGAATTAGTGTACCTCAAAGTTTTCTTTTAATGCCCTTTTGAACAGAGAACTGTATGTTGGTTGCGTACACGAGATGTGTTCAAAAAATAAGGTGAATTTTCATTTTTCTTAAAAAATATTTATTTATTCATCAATTTCCATCTTATCTCCTTCAAAATAGTCCCTCTCAGATATAATACCCTTGCGCCAGCCTTTATTCCAATCTTCTGTTCTGATGAGTACTTTTTGGTATTTCAGCGATTCGGTTTTTATCTCCTTAATCGTCGCAAAACGCCGTCCTTTTATGGGTCTCTTCAATCTTGGGAACAGGAAAAAGTCGCAGGGGGCCAAATTTGGTGAATACGATGGCTAAGGCCTGATATGACGGTGTTGTTTTTGGTCAAATAATCTCTCACAAGCAAAGATGAGTGAGCAGGTGCATTATCATGGTGCAAAAGCCATGATTTTTTTCCACAATTCTGGGCGTTTTTTCGTAGTGCTTCACGCAAACGGCGTATAAATTCAGGGCAATATTTTTTATTTACCGTACGACCTCTGGACTTAAATTCAATCGAAAGTCTTTAGGGAGAGTTCAAACAAAGAACTGGAAAGGAGGCTCTTAAAAATAAGAATCAGTTATGGAATTTTGTCCAAAAATCTTGGTATGAAATACCAGTAGAAACCTGCAGGAAACTTATTGCCAGCATTCCAAAAACAGTCAACAAAATAATTGAAAATAGAGGTGGGTATACCGGCTTTTAACGAAACTCAGCCAATTTAGTAGAAAAAACTTGATTTTTTTACTTTTTTGCTTATTTTAACTAAATGTACTTATTATTTTGTCCAATGTTTTTTTGATTAATTTCTTATTTTTTGAAAAATACCCAATTTAATTTTTGTTTTTTAAATTTTGTTTTTTATATCAAAAGAAACTAGTATTTGTTTCATCTTTTAATTTAAATTTATGTCTACGAGCCTTTAAAATAAATACAGAGTGTACTTATTATTTTGACCATATGTGTATATTATAAATAGTTAAGTTGTATGTTCCTCATCGCATTACCTAGGGGAAACAGGAATCACAGTGTAATAAGAAAAATGTTAGGTCAATTTTGTATATATGGATTTTGTGTAGAGTTGTAACGCAAAATGATATTCTTCCGTATGTACGTATGTACGTACGTACGTTCCGTACGTACGTATTGAAAGACTGATTAGCAAAAGCTTTTTCACAATTTAAATTTTGGTTTTGGTTACCTGACCCACAGTTCTTCAAAATTAAGTTAGGTTTTCCGATATTTTGAAGACTCAGCAAATTTTCTTCTGCGATTCACAGTTTTTTCTTTACCAGTATTTTGAAGATCCAGCAGATTTTCTTCTGCGTTTCGCATTGCTTTCTTCACCAATCTAATTTTGGTAGTTAATGTGTGGCGAGAACCTCATATGAATATTTAATAATTAAATTTTTTTCTACATTTCGCTACTGAACTTGTGGAAGTTCAGAAAATCTCCTCATTTGCAACTGCTTCATTTCAGAAAGATGACACAGATATATTAATTTCTTTAATACACAATTTTCCAGAGATGTCCTTTGACCATTATTTGCTTAATAATCATAAAAATGGACACAAATTCGTTTTAGGATTTCACAAAAATTATCACAACAATTTTTTGTAGTGCACTAAATACACCGGTATCTATGAAGTAGTATTTCTAAAAATTTTAGTTTGACAACCATAAAATGATACTGATAGTCAAATAACGTGGCTGATTAATGTCACTGTATTAAAGAGCTCAAACTGAACTTATTTTAAAAGAAACACAATTTTTTTTCTTTATTTTAAAATTTATACATTTTTATAACGTCTTTTAATGCGTCCTAAAAAATTTTGAATTTAAATCATCTAAATTTGTTGCTTTTACTTTGCAAACTTCCTGTTCGCAACTACTCTACAAGGGAAAAATCAGGTACTGTAAGATGAGGAAACCTTGGTGCAGTTTCTTAAAACTACCCAGATTCTAAAGGAAGTCTATTTCGGCATATTTCTGTGAACGCGACTGACGGTCATTCGAATGATTAGGCGACCGACTAGTATAATCTATGCATATAGATTGACATTCGAAATTGTTTAAGGACGACCCTGTTCGTTGAGTATAGAGATAGAAATGCATTTAAACTTCCAAATGTGAGAAGCTCTCCCAACTTGTTTTTTTAACAATTGGATGAGCGGTAAAGTCAAAAAAGAAATAAAATGGGAAAGGAAATGTTGTTGTGTCAGTTCGAAAGCTTCTAAAAAAGGGATTGAAATTCTTTATCCCTCACAAATAAAACTTTTTGAAAATTGTACCCACTTTTAGAAGATGAATGCCGTACAAAAACAAAATCAGACAAGGAAAGGAATATAAATTTCATCTTTTAATCCCAAATCGTTTTGAAACAGTGAACGGTGACTGGAGTCTACTATATTGTGTCTACATTTCTCACTCTCTGCGTATTTGTGAACGGCTTTCCGTTCCTATATTTGTAGAAAGGATGCCCCCTATCAAGATCTTTGCTTCCCAATTTTTGGTGAAATTTTCAGTCTTCATTATTCCTGAATCTTTATATAACCGCAGTTTACTATTACTTCAGCGGCAGACGCTTCCAATGTGAAAGACGTTTTGGCGTATCATCTATTTTCTTTGTGTTGTTCTGTTACAGAAAGCTTTATAATTGCAAAATGTTTAATGACATCAAGACTGTTAATACTCGCGGCAGTATTGAAGATTGTGCGGGGAGAGGAATTCCATTATTTAATTATTTATTCTGTTTTTATAAAACAGTCTGTTTAATGTGGTCAGTGGGCAAAATGCTAACGTAAATACAGTATTGAAAATAAGAAACAACGAAATCAAACAACTAAAAATTTTTAAATATCTGGAAGTTTTGATAAATGACTAATGGGGCATTTCAAAAGAAGCCAAATGTCGTATAGAGATGGCTAGAAACGCTTTTTTCAAATACAGCAAAATATTGATTGGTCATGGCATTAGTTTAGCAATGAAGTTACGATTCATAAAATATTATGAGCGGTCAAAGTTATCACATGCATTAGAAGTGTGGACAATCAAATCTATGGATAAGAAGAGACTGGAAGCCTTCGAAATGTGGATATACCGTCGTAATTAAAGTCACCATGCAGTGCCCGCATTCCAAATCTTGAAGTTCTAAGGAGAATAAATTGGGTAAAATTGTTAAAAACAAAAAAAAAAAAAAACTTTATATTTGGGACATCTTATGCAAAATGATAGACATAAATTTCTACAAATGAAAAGGTGGGGAACTAGGGAACTTTTAGGTTTCTTGGAGCGAAAGATGGCTTTTGGTTTACAATTCTGTGAGCTAAAAATACCACAAAGAAATTTGTAATATTTCTCAAAAATTGTTTATCGGGGCAACAAATATAAAGAAAACACCTAGAGTTGGAAATTACAATTGAACAATAAGCAACAAGAAGCTTACCAAATGAACTAGACAGTTTGAACAATAACAAGTAAAGTCTGGTTTAACATTTTTTGACAAAGCGACAGAGAGGGTATATAAGACGAATTGTAGCCATCTTTAGAACAGTCTGTAATACACACCAATTAAGTTTTTAAATTTTTAGTTGATGTGTGAATTACGCGGTCATGCCATAAATTTTTGGCGAATTCGGGTGGCCATTGCGATGCCTAACTATAATGAGCTATTTTCATGATGTTGTTATACGTCATCGAGACTAATGACATCTACTAAACGCCGCCAGAAATAGAAAACTAATCGTTTCTGAAACATAAAACGTGAAAAAAATTTAAAATTTACTGAAATATTGCTCTATATACTCATTTAAATATTGTGATTGTATGATTGCCAATATCCGAATAACGGATATGCAAATGAAGAAGAAGAAGAAGGTGCACTATACTACCATAAAAGTAGTATAAAAGCGGTAACTGATGCTATTTCCGTATCTAAGATACGTTCAATATGTATAAATGAAATGCAAAACTGACAAATGAAGCGCGACCAGAGATTCAGACTTCAATAAAAATCTCTGAAATTATTACATATCTCAAAAGACCTCAAATCAATCACACACGTCTTCATATGGAATAATTTAATATAATTTTAGTTTTTAATCCGGTTTAAGATCATTCCTCTTTCAGCAATTATTTATTATTGCTGCTGCTAATAGAAATGTAATTTAAAAACTTGCGAAATTGTTTATATTGACACGGCTGGCTGGACGGATAACTATTTCAGTATTTGCCGAAATACCATTTCAGCGACCTTAGCTGTTTGTGCTTTTTCAGATATCATCATCACATCGCCCGTCCAGCTGGTTGTATCAATATAATCAATTTTGCTATCTTTTTAAATATATTATGATTATTATATGATCCTGAATCGGATTGACTGAAATCTTATTATATTGAACATCAACTATAAATTTGAAAACAAACATGAAATAACTCCCTTTCATTATACGTGGTCGCAAAGCATACACCGGTGTCTATCAGGTATGTATCGAAATAAGTATACAAATATTAGGTGCACAACTAAGTTCCCGCTGTTTGCCAGTAGATGGCGCCAGCTGTAAGTGCTAGTCGATTTTGCTATAACTTAAACGTCATGAGCTAAGCTTAGGCATATGGTAAACGCCTCGACACAATAGTGACTTTCTTTTGACGTCATATTCTTTTGATTGTGTGATGCATGATTTTGTATCAAATAACCGTCATATGCGGAAAGTATTGATTTTCTTTTTTCAATCGAAGCGATTGCATGCGTTGGTAACGAACTTGGGTTCCTTATGAGTTGAAGCCAAGGGACGTTGAGAGTCGTTTGTTCGACTGTGAACAACTGCTTCAGCGACAAAAAAAGGAAAGGTTTCCTTCATCGCATTGCAACGGGTAATGAAAAATGGATTCATTACAGCAATCCAAAGAAAGTAAAGTCATGGGGGCTGCTCGGTCATACTTCCACGTGGTCGCCTAGGCCAAATATTCACGCTGCGAAGGTTGTGCTCTGTATTTGGTGAGACCAGGTTGGTGTTATTTATTACGAGCTGGGGATCGGTATCGACTTCAATTAATGCGATTGATCTCTGCGCAAGAAACGCCCACAAAAAGCGAAGAGGAACGAAAATGTGATTCTTCAGCGAGACAACGCTCGGGTCAAGCCCGTTAAAACCTACCAGGAAACGCTGAAATTAGAAATTTTACCCCATCCGCCATATTCTCCAGATATTGCGCCGCCCGATTATCACGTTCGGTGACACACGTTCTGTCTGCCCAGCCAGAACACTCATATGACAACATCAAGGAATGGATAGTCTCAAACGACGAAGAGTTTTACAGTAACAAAATTCGAGCTTTGCCAGAAAGCTGGCAAAAAGTAGTAGATAGCGATGGGCAATACTTTCAACGAATCATTTGTAAACATGTGTTCATAAAAAAGTTGCATTTTTATAAAAAAAAAAAAAAAAAAACAGCGAGAACTTATTTGCGCACCAATATAAAATTTGAAATATCTACTCTATGTATGATAGACGCCACACCTTCTCTTGTTCCACTTATTCAGCTTATAGAAATATATTTCTAAATAAAACTATGAGAATTCGTTCTTATTCTCTCTGTTCTTGGTAGCTGCATTTAATAGTTTTTATATTGAAAATCATTGTTTTAGTTATTATACGTTATAAATTGTTATTATATGTTGTTTAGAAATTGAATACAAAAATATTTAGTAAAATGAAAAGGAAATCATAAATACTTAGCAAACTTGACACTAATATTACACATCTATCGTGTTGGAGGGTATAGAAACCATCGGCCTGTTTCAACTTATTGCCCTTTTACTGCATTTGTTTTGGTATTTTTCTTTCATCCTGCCTTAACTCTTATCTTTTGTGCATGCGGCGGAAGCGATAGTGGTTTCCGTTTTTGCCAATAGTCTCAATATCCCCTTTCTTGCTACACGAAACCTCGAGTTTTTTGTTCGACAGAACTTTGTTTAGTCCTCCTTCCTCTTGCACCGCATGTTTGTTATGGTTATTGGCGTGTGCTTTTTTTTCGAGGAGAAAGTTTGATTGAGTTTTTCTCCCATCTCGACAGAGGAGAAATTCATTTGACCAATCTACTTTGTAGTATTCGATTCACGAAATTGAATAAAAATCACTGAAACGATTCGTAATATCTCGTATTTAGCCAGTTCTGTCAATGAAATCTCTGTTAATTTCTTGGTGAATAAATGAAAATGCTGTCAGGGTATTAAATACCTGTCTTTTCTTTTGTATTAGACACAAAGCTGAAATTTGTATACTAATGAAATAGTCTTTAGCTAAATCGTCTACGGAAGCAAATTAATTGAAATTCTTCGAGAAGGATGTGTACAGCAGACTTGACGCTAGCATGTCCGATGATTTACATTTCGATGTTACGTAATTTGTAATGTTACGTCAAGTTTGACAAATATATAATATATAGTTTATAGTATATAATTTATAGGTTTAGATAACACAAAGATTATGTACGACATGAGGTAATCAATCCATTTACAGATTCAGATGCAGAGTGATGGAAACCGAAAACCAACCAAACGATATAAATAACATACTTCTTTGATTATGTTTGATCCATTTTGCTGCCGTTTTGGCCGTTGTGGTCGTTTCCACAAGCTTTTGTGTATTTTTGTAGGGCAGCATATTTTTCACATGTCATAATTGGTTGCCACGCTTACGTCATTCAGGAGTCGATTATAGGCTCGCTATTCCTCTTTGCAGAAAACCTGCAATGTCGTAATTATTAAGGTATTTGCAACAAAACAATTTGGCATACTTTTCAGTAATATAGAAACCAGTCTTCAATATACATATGTTAAAATATCCAAATACAACTACATCGGCAATTGCTTAATAAAACACAAAATATTCTTTATTCATTCAAATTTATTCTTCCTTTTTTGAAATAAAAAATTTGTATCGAAACATTTTTCAAACGAATTTTCTGCAGAATACATCAGTTCTCCCAGCAAATTATGTTTTATGTATTTCATCGACTGAAAACGGGTGCCTCGAAGTTGTTATTTGAGTTTTGGAAAGTTAGGCTAAATACGGTGATTAGTTTTTGATATGTGCTGAATTTTTGGCATGGAATTCATTCACAATACCTTGTGACATATTGCGTTATGGTAGTGTAAAATCCATGAGTTTTCTCTTCACAAATCTGGCTTTTTTTGTTCAATGTGCTCCCTCAAAAGCCGCATAACAACCACATAATATTCTTTTTCTTGATGTCCGACCTTCTGGCAAGAACTCCGTGTACATAACACCACGATAATCAATCAAAAAAGTTGACATTACTTTGTCTTTTCCATTTTCTTCGGTTGCTTGGAGGATGCCATTAAGAAGCTCCTAAATTCATGTCTAACATCAGCAACTTTTTCAAGTTTTTTAAGAAAATTCAGGCCTTCGGAACTAAACAATCGTTAATGCATTTCATATCCAAACAATTGTAGAAAATGATACGAATTGATTCTCAAGATATAGAAAGTTCGGACACTATCTTTCGAAAGGTTTAAATGGCGTTTTTCAGTCATCATACCTCTCACTTTATCGACATTATATTCAATTGTAGATATTGATGGCCAAATAGAGCATCACAAATCGTCTACCACATCTCGATCAATTTTGAATGCACTGTACCACTCATATGCACGAGGTTTCCCTTAAAAGTAGGTTCAACGTAAGCCTCCTGTGACATTTTTGACAATTTTGCACACGAAATCCCATTTCCAAGACAAATTTTTTTTTCTATTCGTTTTCTTTATTGAATCTTTCTTTTGAAATTTACAATAAGTATTCAAATCTTAGTCCTATCTTAAACTAAAGTATCCTGCCGGATCTTATTTTTGGTGAGCCGAACTTTTTATCACCGGACCAAGTCTAGCGTGTCCTTTCTTCGTAGCCGTATATGACCGGGAAAATGTTGAAGGTTTTGAGCGAGTGGGTTTGAGTGGGAGGACAACTTCGATATATAAGACCTGCTTAATTTTCTTATTTCCTCGGAAATATAGGGAATGTTTAAATCCTTGTGTATGTTATCATTCCTAATATACCATGATGGGGCACCACAAATTTGGCGCAGTATTCTTGATTGTCATCTCTGTAGCTTATTTATGTTAGAAGCCGATGACGTTCCCCACAACTGGATGCCGTATGTCCATATTGGTATCAATATGGTTTTGTAGATGGTGATTTTATCTTCAAAACTGAGAGTACACCAGGAGCCAATAAGCCGGTGGAGTTGAACCATTTTTAATTTCAATTGAGTAATTTTTAAGTCAATGTGATTTTTCCAGGTGAGACATCGATCAAGATGAATACCCAAATATTTCACATGGTTATGAACGGGAATGGTACTACCGTGAATAGTGAGGACTGGGCAACTGTTCTGTCTGAGAGAGAATGTAACCTGTACACTCTTAGAGGCATTTACTTTTATCTTCCATTTTTCGAGCCAAGATTTTAACGTATATCTATATATATAAAAGAATAACGTTACTGACTGACTGACTCAACATCGCCTAGCCCTAACCACTGGAGCTAGAAACTTGCAACTTGTCATGGAGGTCCATCCTCTAGCATAGACGCCCGCTAAGACGGGATTTTTGGAAAATCCTACGGGGAGGGGCAAAAAGGGGGAAAATCTCCCCCTTCAAAACGGCTTAAGCTAGAACCTTGAAATTTGGCATTTTGGTTCCTTTTATGACGTAGGCACGCGATAAGAAGCGAGTTTTGGAAATTCCTATGGGGAGGGGCAAAAAGGGGGAAAATCTCCCCCTTCCAAACGGCTTAAGCTAGAACCTTGAAATTTGGCATGTTGGTTCCTTTTATGACGTAGATGTTCGCTCAGACGGGATTTTCGGAAATTCCGATGGGGAGGGGCAAAAAGGGAAAAAGTCTACCCCTTGGCGGCTACCGCAAACTACTCATCCGATTTCAAAAATTCTTTCGCCAGTTGAATGCTACGTTATCATTGAGTGCTCCTGGTATGGTACTATTTGCAGTTTAGCCCAGAAACTTGCTAAATTAGCGAGTAAACGGGGGAAAGTTTCTCCTTGGCGTCCTGGCCTAACCGCTTATTATTGTTTGTTTATAGTTGTTTACTTTTATTTTGCATTTATTTCTTATTTGTCGTTTATCTACACTCTGTACTGAATATTACACTTTTGTTGCATACCTTTAGGCATTTTCTGCTTTTCTCATGGGCAATTTTACGTGGCTTGCTCAAGAGTTAGTTCATCCAAAAATTTATATATCCTCACATCAGGTGGAAAAACTATCAATATTGTATACCAGGAGGTACTTCGCTGAAAAATTACGTGCTTTACAATTAATGTCTCCTGCTGCTATAATAGCTTTACCGCGAATAGATAGATACTATGAAAGATATCCTGCCATATTCCATCTCGCTGTACACCTCGAAGACGGCCAAAGAGTGTGCTTTACAATTAATGTCTCCTGCTGCTATAATAGCTTTACCGCGAATGAGATAGCAACATATGAAACTGGCCGATATGTAAGCAGTTCAGAAGCCGTCTGGGGAATATTATCTTTCCCGATACATGAAAGATACCTGCAAAACTACCGATAACGAAGTATCGGGCTTTTCAGCTAGTATAGGTATATGAGAATGCAGTTGTCTAGAAGCTATTAATGGGCAAGTGCTAATGCTCATGAATGCAATGTCATCAGCGAAAGTTGAAGTTTGTATTAGGGAATGAACAGGCATGTCAGAGGTGTAGATGGTATAGGGCCTTGTATACTGCCCTGGGGAAACTTTTCTTTGAATTGAAACAGAGTCCTTAGATTTTGCTACAAAAGATCGATCATTTTGATAGCTCTCCAGCAGCTTGTGGGTATTTGTCGGTAGAAAAGAGACTATTTTGTGAATGAGGCCTTCATACAATACTTTATCAAAGGCTTGGTAGATGTCTATAACGAGAGCTGAGCAATATTTCCGGTCTTCGAATGATTTTCTGATCTGGGTTACTGTACGGTGTACTTGCTCTATCGTTCCATGGCCCATACGAAATCCAAACTGGTGCATGGGTATTACATGGTTTGCTTCAATATGGGGGTACACAATTTGGAGAACGACCTTTTCTAACGGGTCGATAGGATGTAATTTGTGACAGTTCCTTTCCAGGTTTTGTGATCATTATTATTTCAGACAGCTTCCATGATAGAGGAAAGTATCCAATTTGAAGTATAGCTTTAAATATAAATAAAACTAATTTGAGGATATTGTGGGAGAGTTCTAAAATCAAATAAAAATAAAATAAACTATTTGTTCGATACTTCCATCCATTGCAAAAATTGCGAAATATTCTTAAGGTGAACAGGAAAAAACGAACACTATGAAGAAACTGAATGACTGGTCGCGCTTAAACTCCACGTCAGTACAGAATGCAGTTGTGACAACTTGGGGACGAAAAGAACTTTGTCAATCCATTTAAGCGGGCTGTTTATATGATTAATTGCCTGTATATTTCAATACCGTTCATACAACACTTTCAAATATATATAATGAAGCTGAATGTGATTGAAATATCTAAAATATGCTACAACAAGTCGAAGGCATTTTCCGGCAAACTTGTAATTCGTAGAAATAACATCTCAGAACTACTTTTCGGCCATTCTCAAATTCATTTTTTCCTTACCTGATATCAAATAAAATAATCTCAATATCAAATGCTATTTTCTCAAATTCAAATTAAATCTATTTCTCTCAATTTCAAATAAACACACTCATTTATTATTAATGTTCTCAATTTTAAATCGAAATTCACATTTCTAATTGATCTTTCCCAAATATAAACTGAATATTTTCATTTTCTATTGATCTTTTCTCGATATTAAGTGCTAATACTCATTTTAATAGGATGTTTCGTAAATATTATATGCAAGATCTCGGCTTTATTAGGCCTTTTCCCAATGTTAAAGCAAAGTTTTAAAACATTAAATGGTAATTTTTTTCCATGTTAGGCGAAAATTTGCTTTGCCAATAATCACAATCAGTTGGAAAGTTCTGAACTTTGATTGGAAAAGATGTAGTGTGGTTATTTAGCAAAGAAAATATTTGTTTCTCTTTTGTGAAAAAGCAAAATTCGATAATATCACTAGTCAACAAGGTTTTGGGCCGGAGCAACCAAATATCTCATCTAGGGTCATTTGTTGAGCTAAGTTCGAATCTGTAATAGGTTTTTCTTTAACACGTCAGGTTTTCGAGATACAAAAAAATGTTTTTATTCGTTTTTTACATAAAAAATCATTGGTTTATTTTAAAATCGATGAATTTTTAAAGTGAATGGCGTTATTTGAATATCGTTTGTATTTTGTTAGTCCGGTTTTACGTATTCGAGTCCAGTAATAGTCTCCCAGCATCCAAAATCCTTGATAATTTCTTTCAATTTTCGTTAAATGTAAGCGCACTCCCCTTGTTTTTCGCTCCTCACACCTACGATTTGTGGAAAAAAATCTAAATGCGAATGAATAAAATGCATTTTGAGTGACATTCGTGCACCTAATTCGTGATAATTTTTCAATAATTCAGCAACAATTTGTCTGTAGTTTTCACTCTTATAGTTTTCAAAAAAACTGTTCACGATGTTCTTGAAAGATTTCCAGGTTGCATATTATTTCTCCAATAAACATTGTGAAAAATTGTCATCATTCAATAGCTTCCTGATCTGAGAGCCAACAAATATGCCTTCTTTGATTTTAGCACATGAAATTTTAGGAAAAACTGCTAACAAATATTTAAATGTTGCACCATCTTTGCAAGAGCCTTGACAAAGTTCTAAATTTTATGTGCGGTGGCGGATGAAAAACATTATTTGGATTAATTAATGGTTTATTTGAAATGTTTTGTTTTCCTGGTGAATCCTCAATTCTTTTTTAGCCACTTTTTTCTGACGTAATGATGACATATAACGCGACTATCCTATGGACAAAGGAAACAACAATATTTTGTGAAACCTCCTTGCATACCAGTCAACAAACCAATTATCTGAAATAGATTAATTTACAGTTATTTATGATTGTTTGTACTATATATACAAAGAAATTTAAATCACACATCTTAAGGTCACCACAGATCTTCCATTTATTATCGTTGTATTTGAGTAATGTTAAAATTTCAGTCATTGATTTGTAATTTTCCTTTGTATTAACGGCAAGAGCAATTGGTATGGATGGTTTTTTATTTCCATTATACAAAATAAGAGCCTTTAAACTGTACTTAGAGCCATCAATAAATAATCTCCATTCAGTTTTGTCATATGGCTGGTTCAGGTTTTGAAATAAACCATCAACATCATTATAGTATAGAATAGAGTGTTTCTTTTCAAAATATGCAGCCAATTTTAAGTTTCTACTTCTATAGATTGTGACTTCTGTCCCAACTCCAAGATGTTTCCACTGCTGCATTCGTGAAGCTGGTAATTCTGCGTCTTGCGTCCCGAATTAGATCATTCAGCTCAGCTTGAGTCTCTAAATGGCGTTCATCATCAGCCTGAAATAAACTACCACTGTTGGTAAAAAATGTTTCGGACTCACTGCTAGTAGAACTAGGAATGACTGGTAATGGATCATTTGGTGGACGTTGAACTGGTTTGGAAATCGATAGGACATTCGCGTAAGTAATATTTTTTCGATTTTTCATATTGAATCCAGCAACTTTTGTTAAACAGAAATAACAATCGGTTTGGTGGTTATTTGACTCTCTCTAAAGTACTGGAATTGAAAAAACGAAATAGATTTTTTTGCCATTTGACCACTTGTATAAAACAGTTCTGCAACTATTGCAAAACATTGTCGGTGTCCACGGTTTGTTGAAGTTTCTGACAGCAAAACCAAAATAATGTAAATATGCATATTTTAATGATTCTGATATTGCACATCCTTTTTTCCAACCAAATGTTCTCCACACGCAAAGCAAAAATAGCTTGAATCAGTAACACACGATCGCCCTGACATTCTTAAATGCTACAATTATGAAGATTTAGAATGAATGTGGACTTCTGTCAAATTAATAATTGTGAAATTGTATTGATTGATCAGTATTGACTGTTTTACAATATCGCCAGCATGCGATAAAAAGGAACAAGGCGTGGTAGCCCAATTTTAGCTAAAAAAACATGCTTCGTTTCTGCAATCATTTTTTCCAAATTTGGAGACCGGTGTATTGTTTAAGCTGATTGAAGTTATGGGTCTTAAACCATCGTACAGGTTCGGCGTATTCTGGATTGTACATAAATGATTTTGAACATAGACAAAGTCATTAGTATTTAACCTACTATTGGCATGTGAAATTGGCATCAATGCCGATTTTTAATACTTTTCTGAAACAGAAAATTTAAAAATATGATAACATAAGATATTAAAAAATATAAGATTTTTATACCAATTTGTTATAGAATAACTTCCTTGTGTGAAGTTAAGCATTTCATAATGAACGAATACCTAAATAAAAAAATCTTCCTGCAGTGTTCACCGCAAAATGTAGGAAATATTTTAATGTAAAAGTTATTATAATCTTCTTATGCATGTGATACCGTGCAATGATTTAAAATTATAGTATGTATTTGCATACAGATTTGCCTAAAATTCACTCCTTGTTTAATAAATCTATTTAAAATATCTAAAGCTAATTTCAAAAATTATTAACTCACTGTCTTCGAAGGATTGCCCATCTTAATAAAATCATTATTGTTGACAAATTTGACAACACTGCTTGGGCCTACTAAATTCAACTCACTTAAATTAACTTCCGACAGCCCAAAAAAGGATGCTCTTAACCCATAACAAAATACTATCTTACCTGCCCAATATTCGGTTTCTTCTAAAGGACTCAATCCAGACACTTTCAACTTTTGTTCATTTACTGACATCTGTGGCATTATCAAAGTCATCACATTAAATAATTAAAAAATTAATCGAACAACGACACCACATAATACAAGTAGACATTCGTTCGTACATATAAACATAGTACAAGGGTTTAGGTGATACAATGAACGCAATAATGTCAATACAAGCAAACATACATATATTCGACAACAATACTTCATCATTTTCATCATCGTCATCACCCAATGACCTGGAACATAACAAGAAAGGACCATCTTAGTAACACCCGACCGTTTATTCTCTCAGCGATACCGAAATGAAAGCGCACTTTTGTTCTTTTATGTATGGAAAGTTGAGGATCCGCACAGAAAGAAGAAAACTTTTACCAACTAATGGTTTTTTGATGAAGCATTCGTGTCGATGATGAAGCGACAATAGACGCTCAAACACAATGGGAAAACAATAAATGGCATTTAGGCGGCTTTGTTAAGAAATTGGAAATGATTAAGATTTCTTTATGCGTTGGTTTCTTTTCATTCTCTATTAGGTTTAAATACCCATACACTCAAGGAGACGATAGGGGAAGCAATCGGCAGAATATCAATACATTTGCAACTTGTAAAAGTTGGCTGACATCGGATGGGTTAAGAAAGGACTACAAAAGAACTATACGTTCTTTTGAAAACTATTTAAGTGCCAGAATTTTCTCCTTTTCTAATGCGGAGGTGGGTAAATGGAAAATAAATACGAGTACATGACTTTCATTTTCGCCTGCCATTAAGTGGTTAGAAGAGAATGTGTTGATGTTGGATTTTGGGCTAAAATACTTTTATAAGAAATTTGCACATTTCTATGGAAATGTTTTAAATACCACGTTAGCTTAGCAGTTAAGTTATTCAATCTACCCTTTTTTGTTAAGCAACTTAATTAAGTTGCGTGTCGTTGTAATTAACATATAAAATCCACGGTGAGGTCGAACGTCTTTCCTTAACCACTAGTCAAATTCTAATATTGTTAAAGAGATTTTTAAAAATGTTATCACGAACATGGCTGTTTACGCCTAAGAGTTACTTACGGAGTTGATTAGAGATGACGGTATTTTGCTAATGAGGCACTGTGTTCATGTATTATTCTAATATTATAATAGATTTTAACGAAATACGCTAAGTAAATTTTGTAGATTGCAAAATGAACTTTATAGGATTGTACATACGTTATTGGTTCAAGTTTGATATCACTAAAACAATCACTGGCCATAATTTCCTGCTTATATGCTGTACATACAAGCTTGCCAATTCTTGAGGAGATGTTCAATATATAGCGTGTTGTTATAATTGAAAGATTGGAAAGCAATGATGATGTACTCGTATGGTTCGGCAGGAACGGATTCAATCTGTCATACATATATTTACCTCAAGACATTTATTAAATATAAAAAAACAGCGAGGATTAGCATTCGTTTCCAGAATTTGTTAAAGATAATACCTTGCAGTAAATACAGGATTATGTGTTAATCCAAACTCGTGTTAAACGTATGGGAGGAGAACAAGAACTGACTTTAGCAATTCTCTGGTAGAGGAGTAGTCATAAAGCTTACTCTAAAGCACTCAATCTTATTACAATTGAGTACTTTACGTGTAAACGTCTCAATTGTAATGGAGATGAGAAATTTAGGATTTATATCTAAGAATTTGCAAATGTGGGACCCGGGAATAAACTCCTAAGAATACTGTCTTCTACAATAGGATTTTTACGAGGTGTGTACAAAAAATTAGGTGAATTTTTAAAGTTCGCGGGATACGTACATTCGACTTTTGATTATTATTCGTCTCAAAGATATGTTGACGGTTTTATCCATATAGCTTATCTACTTTGTTTGTGAGAGGCATAAATAAGACAAGTGTTTCAGTGTTTTCAGCTTTCGACAAAAATGGTTCAAAGAAGTTGCATCGAATTTTTGCTTAAAAAATTGAATTAAGTGCTCAAAAACATTTGAAATGTGACAGTGGCATACGGTGAGAGCCCTGAGTCAAAAAAATGTTTACAAGTGGTACAAGCTTTTTACAGAAGGTCGAGAAGATGTGAATACCGACATTCGCTCTGGACGCCCCAGCACATCAATAAACGATGAAAATGTTGAGAAAGTGAAGAAAAGTGTTATGGAGAATCGTCGAATCACAATTGGAGGAGTTGCTGAGGATGTCGGCATATCGGTTGGTTCATGTCATGCAATATTTTCGGAAATTTTGGGCATGAAGAGTGTGGCAGCGAAGTTCGTTCCAAAACTGCTGAATTTTGACCAAAAACAACGTCGCATGAGCATCGCTCAGGAATTGTTGAATGATGTCAACGATGATCCAGATTTGCTTAAAAGGGTCATAACTGGTGACGAATCATGGGTATATGGTTATGACATCGAAATCAAAGCCCAATCGTCCTAATAGAAGAGTCGAGGAGAGCAAAGGCCAAAAAAAGCACGCCAAGTTCGATCAAATATCAAGGGTTTGCTCACTGTTTTTTTTTTTTTTTTGATTATCATAGCGTAGTGCATCAGGAGTTTTTACCACAAGGTCGTACGGTAAATAAGGAGTATTACCTTGAAGTTATGCGCCGTTTGCGTAAAGCAATACAAAAAAACGACCGGAATTGTGGAAGAAAAATTCATGGCTTTCGCATCACGATAATGCGCCTGCTCACTCATCTTTGCTTGTGAGAGATTATTTGACCAAAAACAATACCGTTATCATGCCTCAGCCGCCGTATCCACCAGATTTGGCCCCTGCGACTTTTTTCTTTTTCCAAGATTGGAGAAACCCATGAAAGGATTTGCAACGATAAAAGAAATAAAAACCGAATCGCCACGCATTCAAAACACTTGTCTTATTTATGCCTCCCACAAACAAACTAAACATGCTAGATGGATAAAATCGTCAACATATCTTCAAGGCGAGTATACCAACATTAAAAAAATAACTTGCTTGGCTCCCGGTTTCCTCTGGAATCACTTTTGTTAGCTTATTATTAGTGGATGATAAGGCTGCAGTTACAATTCGTTTTCCTGCCAATGATATCTTCATCATTAGCATAACTTATTATATTTATGGGTCACATAGAAAAGGTTTTAATCTTTCACACAAAGCCTTTTTCTCTTTTTTGTTTTGAATCATGCCTTAATACGCTTAGATTTCAATTATCCAGTATGTATTTATTGCTAGCACGTAATTTATGATCATTTTTAGCTCATAACAACTGGCCTTAAATAGCTATGCCGATAGATAGCGATCATCCGCATTCTTGTTGTTCTTAATGATACTGTTTATCTGGTGTCGTTTTATCATTGGTTCTAAACAATGGTGTCATTGAAAGTTATCGTGATTTTAAAGCTTCCGCTGCCAACCGGAACCAGAGACTTATAAACTTGTTCTCTCCACAACTGATCAACCTAATTGGTCTATTTGCTGATATCAACAAATTCTCTTGCATCTCATGAATGCATTCTATTTTTGAAATCACTCAATGGGACCCATAGTTTAGCAAGGATTCCGAACATCATAGTTTGAGAAGGATTTACAAGACTTGTTGATTACCCGACTATTCGAAGTGTTTGTCAGTCGAATAACCCAGTACAACAACCAATCTGGGGGGTGAGAAATTCCAAGTCAGGGTGATGGTACTAGGTCAGTATAGTAAAATCCTCAAAGGGTTTCGCGTTCGTATGTGTCAGTTTTTTTTTATGACCTTTTACATTTTTTCCTTATCTTGATGTTTTTTCGCTTAGTTGTAAAACTTTGGCAAAAACGTAGTTTGACATAACTCGAGAACGACTGGTTCGATTTTGCTGAAACAAATTGAGAAAAACTAAGAATTACATTTCCTTTAATCCATTCATATACTGTTTCTCTACCAAATCAACATTTTTGCAATTATAAATAAATTTATGAAGAAAATTTTGTCAAATTTTTTGTTTTGTTTTTTTTTTAATCATAAATCCCAAACGGAAAAAAGTGTCAAGTCTTATAACTTTTACGTAAGGCCACATAACCTATAAACAAAGTGCGACATAGATCATAGAAGTCGATTAACGCGTTCTGCTTTTATTTACAATTAAGTGAAGGTATCCCATTTTGACAAGAATATTGATATTTGTTTTTATTCAAAAAAGTGTCATTTATCGCGTTTTTTATAAATTTTCCCCAATAACTCCAGACTTCTGGCCATAAACTACTAAAAAAATAAAGTAAACATTTTTATAATTTTTTATTTTTATTTTATTTATTTATTTTTATTTATTTTAATAAATATTGCCTAGACTTTTTCGATGGTGGTTTTTCGGGACTATTGGCATCGCATTCATCGCTGTCATCAGTTTCTGAACCACACATAATGCCAATGTGTGACTCCACTGCTGGCCCTTCTGCACCTCCTGAAAATTCTTTATCGTCAGGGTCATCCTTGTCTTGCCACACAAGCTTACTCCACCAGCAAATTTCCGCAATTATTGCACTAGCAGATAGATTTGACGACCATAATCACCCTGTAATTCACTAAATAAATAACACTTCAGATGACAGGTATTTAACAGTTGAGAGCCTTGCCAGGCCGACGGTTTTGAAACCACTAAATGCATAAACCTGTACAATGGAAACTATTTTAAGTCACTGCAGCATACCAAATAGAGATTATTGACGAAAACTTGAATTTCCACGGGGATTTAATCTGAGTCTCGCCGAGCAGGCCTTACCCACGGTGTGCTAATCAAACTGACCATATAACCAGGCTAAGTTGACTTGGACTATCTAGAAATAGGGGCTGACAATTTTGGGAGTAAGCTATTGCTATTGTCAGCCATTTCTTCCAGTCAGAAGATACCAAATTGATTATGTTAGTATGGAACATAATCCCCATTGGCGGAGGTGAGGCCTACCTTACCATCTCCGCTGCTCTATGGGTCTGTAGCACCCGGTTGCAATGCAACTCCTTATTCGAGCGCAAAGTCTCTACCAGTGATTTTGGTTTTAACCACAACCCGCGTTATGCTCCCACTAGAGGGCCTACACCAAATGATCAGGCGGGAACTCAGTCCCGGGACCTCCTGATTCCCACGCTACTGGCCAAACTCTCCGATCGGAGCTGCGCAGCAAAAGCAAAAACTGCTACCAAATTGTGATTTGTACACTATGCAGACTGGACATTTTTACATACCTGCAGGTGCGGAGATCCCAGGTAGATGAAACGGTCGATACTACATTGCAAGGTTGCAGTATCCTCACCAGTGGGAGACGAGGAAAACTGCAAAACCCGATCGCCAATGATGAACGGCAACCACTAAATATAGACATAAGAAAAACCCAGGTTTGTCCGTACTCTCCGAGAGATCAAAGGCTTCCTGGTCAGACCCTGTAGCTAACCTACTCCCATTTTCAACCCCTTGCGGTCCAGCGACTGGAGCCCCTGCAACGAGTAGCAGCTGCCGCCTATCAAGCTGAACGTAGCCGCTTAATATTCAGGTCAGACTGCCCTGAAGAAGCCAGCAGACCCACTTCCTACAACTACGTCACAGTAGCTCTACGCCGAACAAACGTTCCGGAATCAAATTTTGTTTGCTCTGGCCAAAACGCCCTAGGAAGAGAGCATGTTGTTGACTATCCAGTCATAACCTGACCTAGTTATCTTTAATCCCTGGAGGTCTCTTATATCTGTTTATAAGGGGCATTCGCACAACACATACCGCCAGTCATCGACTAGTTTATCTCATCTAGTTTATATCATCTCTCTTATGGAGAAAGGCATTGAGTGACCGATGTTCCGTCAACATGAAACCAAGATCAGGATTTAAAACCAAAATCAGTATTTCTCTTCCCAACGTGTTTTCCATCTTCGTTCAAGAGTTCCATAAGCTCAGTCTTACTCCTGCCATCGACCCCTTCAATTGGACTAAGAGCGAGTCGAAATGGCCCTACAACAAGCAGGTAGAATATTACTCTACCTATATATTTTTTGCATCTAATAGCCGGCCAGCCATTTGGTTGAAAGATACTTGATACTTTAAATGCTTCTTTGTGGTTGTTAAATTTTTTGCAGTTTCAAATGGCACATACCTTCATTCCTCGGGCGTGAAGATATACATTTTACATATATATTATTTACTGACGGCATGTAAGTAAATATATTCCTGTAAAGCGATTAACAAAGTTTGCAAACCCCCAAGCAATTTCGACAAATCTTTTAAATTTGTTCGTGATAGTTTCTCATTCTATAGGAATTCATGGAATTATCTGTCTATTTTTAAAGAAAATATTGTTATTTCCTGCCCTCGTGATAACAAGATTATCACGAGTAGCATTTTAGTAATGTTCCCGTAGAGTAATGTATAATTTGCTACTATTATACCCTCTGTGGATTTTGTTAAAACAGAAGCATGGCCTTTAAGCGCCCCTGAATGTTACGTGCAAAGGTCAGCTAGCAATCCTGAGCATTTTTCCGGAACAATGATAAATGTCACAGTGTTAATGTTAGAACATGACTAAAATATTTTTGGCTTCCAGGCGATGACTAAAACTAACAACAAATTCCCTCCGTGCTGTGAACGAGATATGGGATAGCCTATCATGCTCTGCATACCTTTCTATTTTTAGATTCACTAGAAGGGACCCAATGTTTAATGACTATTAGATTTGAAGCTCAGTTTTGGGGCCACTGTATTCTTATTAAATTTTCAATTAAACTTTCAATACAATTCTTGCCATTAGTTTAGGGATTTAAAGGAATGTTTTTTTTTTCGAAGAAATTCCACCCATTCAAGAGATGTGAATTTTGTGTTGAAAAATTGAGTCATTAAATATGAAAATGTATATTAATGTTGCAGACTTTATGATTCCACAATGATCTCAACACTCGGTGCAAATGCATCAATTGAAGCGTGTGTGTGTGTGTGTGTGTGTGTGTGTGTGTGTGTGTGTGTGTGTG
>JAHXMU010000771.1:0-24924 GCA_019455685.1 Philornis downsi | reverse complement strand
GTGTGTGTGTGTGTGTGTGTGTGTGTGTGTGTGTGTGTGTGTGTGTGTGAGTATTTGAACTGCTTTACTTGGTTCAATACATTTTTAAATTTAAGGGTCATTAAGAGCGCGGCAGTGATTTATGATGTCATTTTATCGTTAAACTTTCAATAGCGGAAATAATAATAAATGCTGAAGTCATAACGCAAGTTATACTTCGAAATTTTGAATAGATGCGTAGAACATGCAGCGATACGCTGCAATTTGCACGATAGCCATAGCTCATTCCAACAAAATGTCTGACGTATGACATTCTGACAGATATTGGCAATGTAGGTAACATACGAGGTGCGTCCAAAATATAAGGTGAATTTTTAAATTTCGCGGGCTACGTACATTCAACTTTCGATACTCTCGTCTCGAAGACATGATGACGGTTTTATCCATATAGCATGTTTAGTTTGTTTGTGAGAGGCATAAATAAGACAAGTATTTTGCGTGTTCGGCGATTGGGTTTATATCTCCTCAATCGTCGCAAAACACCATCCTTTCATGGGTCTCTTCAATCTTGGGAACAGGAAAAAGTCTCAGGGGGCCAAGTCTGGTGAATACGGTGGCTGAGACATGATAACGGTTTTGGCTAAATAATCTCTCACAAGCAAAGATGAGTGAGCAGGTGCAGGTGATCATATAAAAGTCATAAATTTTTTTTCCACAATTTAGGGCGTTTTTTCCGTATTGCTTCACGCAATCCGCGCATAGCTTCAAGCTAATGCACCTTATTTACCGTACGACCTTGTGGTAGGAACTCCTGATGCACTACGCCATGGGAATCGAAGAAAACAATGAGCAAAACCATGACATTTGGTAGAACTTGGCGTACTTTGTTTTGGCATTTGCTCTCCTGGACTCTTCCATTGGGACAAATGGGCTTTGATATCGATGTCATAACCATACGAGTATACCTATGATTTGTACCAGTTATGATCCTTTTAAGCAAATCCGAATCATCGTTGACGTCATTCAACAATTCCTGAGCGACGCTCATGCGACATTGTCTTTGGTCAAAATTCAGCAGTTTTGGAACGAACTTCGCTGCCACACGCTTCATGTCCAAAATTCCCGAAATGATTGCATGGCATGAGCCAACCAATATGCCGACATCCTCAGCAACTTCTCTAATTGTGATTCGACGATTCCTATAACCATCACTCCACTTCAATTTCTCAACAATTTCATCGGTTGTTGATGTGCTGGTGCGTCCAGAGCGAGCATCGTCATTCACATCTTCTCGATCTTCTGTGAAAGGGTTGTACCACTTGTAAACATTTTTTTGACTCAGAGTACAGAGTGAAATGCCACTGCCAGCATTTCAAAATTTGATGCAACTTCTTTGATAAATTTTTTTCGACAGCAGTAAATCGCAAAACACGCAAAACACTTGTTTTAGTTATGCCTTTCACAAACAAACTAAACATGCTATGCGGATAAAACCTTCAACATATCTTCGAGACGAGTGTGCCAACATAAAAAAAAAAAATAATAATCCAAAGTCGAATGTACGTAACCCGCGAAATTTGAAAATTGACCTTATTTTTTGAATACACCTCGCATTATGCATTCAAGGACAACTATCGCAAAGGAAGAAAACATACTTGGGCATTGAAAACAGCCCTTTGATAGGTGTTAGTACGATGAAGATTGTGAGAAGTTGATGGTGGATACTGGACAACAGTGTAATTAATGGAAGCGGGCCCTATGAGCAACGTTATAAGAGAGAGAATCGAGAGGCAGACTGCCTTTTTTACCAGATGAGACAGTTATGGAAAGATAGGGAGAGACGGCATAGAAAGCTACAGTATTAAGGTGAGCCCTGAATGTTCTTCCAAAATATAGAGAGCAAAAATTATCGTAAGTACTTCCCCTATATAAGGATAATACTTAATATCTGGTCACGGATACATGGAGTGTGCAGAAAGTGTGAAGAAACCACTTTTGCACAAATTTGTTATTTCCAAAAAACAGCACAAGTCAAAGAATATCGCCAATTATTGACGATATTGGCATAGATTGACTGGTGATTGCATGATCGCTGGTTCATCGCCGCATACAGCCACCATCACTATTTGAGCGGCGCTCACCCCGATTTCTCTGACGAACACTTCAAGTAATCGACGAAGTCGGAATCGTCGTTAAACTGTAGGTTCCATCGAATGAGTCTTAAAATAGAATGCTCACTGAATGAGAGAAGCTCTCCCATGTTCCAATTATGAGATGCAAGGGAATTTGTTTCCTATTTTACGTAAGAGAAGTGATATTAAACGATTTCAGAATAAAGGTTAGACTACCACATCACCGGCGGGAGTCGATGAAGTCGTTTTACACCAGTGACAGTGAACTGGTAATGAGCATGTATCAGCATCTAAACACGATTTGGCCTAATGAATGCATGTTTGATGATTTGAAACTTAGCGAATTACGTCTTGCGTTTAACCTTTTATCCATCGCATATAAGGTTATGAAGAGTATGTTATGTAAGGGAATAAAGCCATTTCTATCCGTTATGATTGAACCTTGTCAAAGCAGTTATAGATCTTGTAGATTTATAACTGGTTACGTATTCACACTATGACATGTTCGAATCATAGTTTATTTAGGTTTCCCTGCGATTAGGATATAAAGATAGACAAAGATTTTGATGAGGTGCTTTACACCCAATGAGTCCTTGAACAGGGTGATAGTGTACCTTGCGATGTTTTTTGCATGATTGGTACCATCTTCAATAAAAATTCTATGTGATATATCATGAGGCATCTCAAGCTGAAATAGAATTTAGAGATATTACTGCAGTCATTCTAAGCTTCAAAAATACATGATTTAGATATATTTTCCCTGTCCCGATCAAGTCATAAAAACCCAGCAATATAAGTGTATCCGCGGAAGCTGAAATTCACTGCAATTTTTAGTGCAAAGTGGTGAAATTTTGAGTAATCACCAATGAATTTAACATAGGCATGTTACAGGAAAGGAACGGCTTTTTATGGTGTGTCTTCTTCACATTTTCATAAGAGTTATTATAGCTGTGAATATCAGTCATTTTGGTGTAACTTTTTATTTCACCAAAGAAATTTTGTTTTTCAATCAGAGTTTTCAGACCGAAATTAGATCACCAAGCAGTGTTTCCAGCAAATGTGATTATGTGGCAGTCGAACCCAAACAAAGTGATGATATTTAAATGTAATTCAACTACAGAGTTTGTTTAGATTTCGAAGCAGTATAAAAGTATTTCTTTGGAAAAAAAATAAATATGCATATGTTGCGCTATTAGAAGTGATGCAAAAATTATTCTTTTTGAGTGGCGTCCAGATTTTTTCCTGGGAATATGATAAAAGATTTTACCCCCTTGCGAGCCTACGTTAATGATGGTAATTATAACTTTGAAGTGATAGACGTTTTGTTTAGCTTGATTTTGCTGTGAGTAAAATTATTCATGTCAGCCACGAAATTAGGAGAATTTTATTGTATTACTAGCGGACCCGGCGAACTTCGACTCGCCACAATTTAACGCCTTCAGATAAACTCTCGAGTAATAATAAAACACAGGTAGTTCAAATTTCAATGCGATTTATTTGAGTGGAATCGAAATCAGTAGAGAGCGATATGATGAACAATGTTTTTTGATTTGTTTTCCGGCGCAAAAACAAACAACGAAGACGGTTTCCCGGCACGCGAACAGGCAACGTACAGCTGACCGTGCGAAAGACAGGGAAATTCGAAATTAATCCCCCAGACTTCCAACGACTGGCCTTGCGATTTATTTATTGTCTTCGTAAAAACCAATCGAATGGGGAACTGAATCCGCTTAAATTGGAATGGAAGATCAGTTGGAATTCTCGGAATTCGTGGAATAAGGACTTCTTCTTCTTTGAATTTGCCCTCGATAATCGTCGCTTGAATCACATTGTTCATCAGTTTCTTGATGGACAACCGCGTACCGTTGCACAATTTCGGATGATTCAGATTCCGCGACATGATTATGAATTTAATTTAATAAAGTAATAAATTATTTATTGTTATTAATTTATTTAATTTAATAAATTAACAAATTATTTAATAAATTATGCCGCGGTGTTCCTGGCACATCAAGCGAGTTCAAAAATTCCGTCGGATAGTTTGTCGCTTCATCCTCTTCGGTCACGCTGTCAACGGATTTGTACGAATGGAGTTCCCCAGCGATTTGACTTTGAATAATCAAATTCAAGTTATCGACGTCCTTATTCTTCGCTGCTACTATTGCCCTTTCACTAATCCAGTCGAGATTTTTATAATTTTGTGCATTGCCGGGGAACACTTTGGTGATGAGTTCCTCCTTCGACGATGTGAACGATGTGAGGTGGTGATTGTGCAGCGCGAACTTGTGCAATATGGGCACGTCTCCATCCATTATGTTCTGCGCGTTCCTCTTGCATTTGATTATCACGGACTTTCTGACTAATTATTGCACTACGTGTACGAAGTCCACGATTTGATCGTCTAATAGGTGGCATCAGTCAAATAACTCTCCCTGAAATGGAATAAAGTCCTTTTTGACTAATCCTGTTAAAAAGACAATTTTTTTCAAAAAAAAAAAAAGAAAAAAACTTACGAAATGAATGTATCGCAATAAATGCCCGCAATCCAATAAGGTAACCTCACTTTTTACACGCAAACTTATTTTCTGAAAAAATGATCAAATTGATAAACATTGCACTAAATTTCAACTGATCATACTGCTCGTACCGAATTTAGTGTAATAATACGCAAAACTCGAATCAATTGCAGCAAGAAAAATAGCACATTTGTTTAATAGAAAATCACAATGCGAAAAGTGCAGCTGTCAAATTGCGCTCAGTTTCAGCATTCAACGCAGCTCAGTGCCATCTGTTATATGTCTCGTTAACTTCTCCACCCAAAATTCACGCAAAACATATTTTATCGCAATAAATTTTGTAATTTTCTGAAATTTTCCGACCTTCACAACGAATTTTCCACTTTTATATCGCGCAAAATCATCAAATCATGTAATAAAATGCAAAATTTCGTCGAAACAAATTGAAATTTTTCACGCTTTTCCGGAATTTTTCGTGTTTTCCACTAACAGTTTTCTATTTTGCCATTCGAAAAGACATTCCGGAACAATTGCACACAAAATTCCATACAAAAAATCTATTTTCGATTTTTTTTTTTCAATTTTCTGACTTTTACGGAGGGTTTTCCAAAAATTTTCTTTCGTAAAAACCTTCTCCAGGCAATTACGAACAATTGAGAAAAAATTTGAGCCAAATTGGTCCAGGCGTTCTTGAGTTATGCGCTTACCAACACATTTAGCGATTCATTTTTATATTATAGATATTAAACAGTTGTCGATTAAATTTAGGCAAGCGTTTTAATTACTTTCTGTTAATGAACGAAAATTCACCTTTACTAGGCGCTAGCCTTAGTTGTCTTACTTTACAGCGCATAATCTAGCGTTATTAAGCATTTAGATAATTCTTCTCTAGGAGTCTTCCCTTTATAGTTCACGCTCTTGGTTTGTGACATAAATGTGTAAATATGTTCTGGCAGTCTTCTGGAGAGAATTTTTCTCTACAATTTTGCTAGAGACGTCATGTTTCTGATGAACTAAGATTAAAAATGGAGCTACCTCATCTGGTTTCTCTTACATAAATGACCGACTTAACCTGTACATTCTTAGCTTCGTATCTTTCAAACAGTTGTAGTGAATTTAGTCAAATTTGACAGACGTCATGCGCTTGATGAACCAAAAAAATGGTTCGCATTGGCTCCTTGCTTCTGGTACGTCCTATATAAATGACTGGCTGAATATTTCAGTTATATTCTTATATTTCAAGCAGTTACTCTGAATTCAGCAAAAATTGGCATTCATTATGCATTTGATAAGATTAGTTTTAAAAATGAAAATGAACTCCACAGCAACTACCATTTGGTTACCCGCCATCAATTGTATAGCATTATGAAACTCGGTAAAATGTAAAAAAATATCAACCTGACAACCCTCCCATATATCAATCAATGTAGGTTAGCAACCATCACGCTTTTATGAAAATTTATTTTTTAATGAAAATAGTCTGACGCTCGTCGCTTTTTTGGCCCAATACAAAGGTGCCTCTCCAAATACCATCCTGTTGAGAAACATTATTAACTTTATTTATGAAATCACAAACTGCTGCATTGCCAATGGCACTGCTTATTTGTCACTCAAACTTCTCGTTTCTGTAATCACTCCTCTCTATGGAATCGTTATAATGTTACGACTCAACATAAATTGCTGCCATCTTACTCTGTAGCAGTCTACGTCCTACCATTTTTATGATGCGTTTTTTTTTATTTTTAATGATATTTTTAACGCTGCGGATTTTCCACTTTGCACACAATGCTTAGTAAATCTACTTACTGTACAATCAACCCCTAGAGATTGACGCTAACATCTTTGCACAATTTTCTACTGTAATCTTCTAAAAATGCAAGTTTTAGATTATATCCATTTATTCATATCGTTGAATAGAAAGCTGGTGTTGGCAATAGCAATGAAAAGTTGCGAATGTACGAGTATGTGTGGAATTTTCTAAATCGACTTCAACAATGTTGTTGAGTTGTCGTTCCATGCAAGAATGTAAGGAGAACATGGTAGTCAATGCAAATGTGATATTCGCTGCCCTTGTAGTATTTGCTTTATTGAATTGAGAAGTGGAAAATCCATGGAATACAAGGGCGGTTCCAAAACTAGCCGACCTGGCGTATAGATGGTGACAGCAGTTCGAAAAAAATTATTTTGGTGAAAAGTGGGAACCTTATAAAACATATGTTTAAGGATTCAAGGCGCCCCGTTGTTTGGTATTTTTATTTAAGCCATTAAAAGTAAACGATCTCAGTGAATTTGTAAACAAAGAAATTCAATATTCAATTCAATATTTCCATTTAAATGGTCTGAATCCAACCAATGTTAAAGCTGAGCTAGATTCTATACTGGAGGAGTCTGCTTTTTCGTTTACGACTGTAAAATATTGGGTAGGAGAGTTTAAACGAGGCCGTACGAAATGCCAAGACGAACACTGTAGTGGTCGGCCAATTGAGGTGTCCACGCCAGACACGGTGAAGAAAATCTAAAAAATGGTGTTGGATGATCGTCGATTGAAGGTAAGTGAGCTAGCTGAAATGATAGCCATTTCAAAAATTGTCAAACATCATATACTGACCGAAGATTTGAAGATGAGAAAGCTGTGCGCTAGATAGCTGCTGCTCTTGCTCTCAATAGAGCAAAATCAGCGTCGTAAAGATGTTTCGATGTTTGCTTTATTAAATTGAGAGATAGAAAATCATATGCCTGGAATATGAGGGCAATCCCAAAACCAACGTACAGATGATGCTAGTAGTTTCAAGTTTGATTTATGTTTCAAGGCGCCACGTTGTTTAGTAATTTTTTTTGAGCCATGAAAAGTAAACGATTTCAGCGAATTTGTAAGCATGGAAAAAATTGGTCACCGTTCCGTTCCATTTGAAAGGTTTCAGTCCAACCAATATTAAAGCTGAGCTGGATTTTACTCCAGAGGAGTCCGTTCCCTCGTTTACGGCTGTAAAACATTGGGTAGCAGAGTTTAAACAAAGCCGTACCAGCTGCAAAGACAAACATCGTAGTGGCCGACCAATTGAGGTGTCCATGCCAGAAGAAGAACGACAATCCACAAAATGGTATCGGAAGATCGTCGGTTGAAGCTACGTGAACTAGCTGAAATGACAGGTGTTATACATCGTATATTGAAGATTTTATGATGAGAAAGCTATGTGCAAGATGTATGCCGCGCTTGCTTTCAATAGAGCAAAAACGCCGTCGTGAAGATGTTTCCGTAGAGTGTTTAGCGATGTTTCACCGTAATAAAGCCGAATTTTTTCATCGATTTAGAAACATTGATGACAAAATGGGTCCACCACTTCACACCTGAGACAAAAAAAAACAGTCAAAATGGTGGGCTGGAAAGTGATAATCGTGCCCAAAGAAGACGAAGACGGTTTCATCTGCAGGCAAGGTCATAGCGTCTGTTTTTAGGGATATGCATGGGATTATTTTTATTGATTATCTTCAGAGAGGATATATTATGAATATTGTGCTAATTTATTGCGGGGTTTAGATGGTGAAATTATAGAAAAACAGGGACATTTAGCGAACAAGAAAGCGTTGTTTCATTAAGACAATGATCCAGTTCACACATCCACTATTGCGATGGCCAAAATTAATGAATTAAAGTTCGAATTGCTTCACCACGTACCTTATTCACCAAATATAGCCCCCTCGCACAATTTTTTATTTCTAAACTTGAATAAATGGGTTGGTGGTAAAAGATTTGCCAGCAATTAAGGAGTGGAGTCTGCTGTTGATGCCTATTTTAGGAAGTTTGGCAGTTCTTACTATAAACAGGGTATGGAACCTATTAAATATCGCTGGGAAAAAATGTATCGAGCTAAAAGGAGATAATGTTGAAAAATAAAAAAAAACTTTTCCAACTTTTTTGTGTCTTCTTTGTTAAGTCCGCTAGTTTTGGCACCGCCCTCGTATAGCGAATGCAAATCCTATACAGAATGTCAAATTGCTCAAATTTTCCTGGCAATATATTTATATTATCTTGATAAGATTCAGCGTTGGTCTAGTAATACACTTCAAAAGTTGAATCGTATTTTGAGAGGTGTTGATGTCAAGTCGAGATAGAACTTATTATCCATTGTGTAATGCTACCATTGGTACCAGTTTATCTTTTTTACCAATAATGCATCGATGTATTTTCTTGAAAGACCCTAAATGGAAAAGCTTAAGTTTTAGTTAGAAGTAGTAGAGTAAAAAGACTGTTTGATTTCCAAATTACAATATTTTTATCGATTCACTTTCTACAGTATTTATTATAAACGAAGACAAAAGTTTCTGTGTGAGAAATTAAATATGTATTTGCTCATATTTGAGTTATTTTTAAACGTATTCTGTCAAAAAGTTGTTTTAAAAGATATTGAGTGCTTTTGAAGGTATTTGAAAACAAATATAAGACAAGAGTTAGTGCTCACATTTCAGAAGGTTACTTCTACATGTGAAATTGTAGAATCATTCAATTTTCCAGATAGTTCATCCGGAAAATTATAAGACGTATAAGATGTGGATAACATTATTGAATACTTTGCTATAAAAATTTACCTTCGACCAGATGTGTGAGTATTGAATGTAAGCCGCGAGTTTACGTCTAGGCCTAACGAAATATTTACATTTATGCGAATACCAGAACTGAAATTATACTTTTATGGCTTTCGATTTTCAACCGAATCAGAATTTTAAATTTGAGACAAATTTGTTATTTTTTTTTTTTTAGCAGGGAACACCCTAAATAGCCTGAAAACGTTTAAATTTAATTTTAATTTTCTTAATTTAAAGTTTCCAATAAAATGTTGAAAGCTTTGTATGCTTACTGTAAACCGAAAATATCTAAGTAAGATTAAATTTTTTTGCGAATAAAATGCGTCATAAAAACCGACAGATTCAATATTGTTTTATATTTTTGTTTCCTATGAACATATGAAACAGAATCAAGATTATTTTCAGTTTCTTTTCCAATGTAAGGAGTCAAAACCATAATTTAATACAATTTCATTTCAAAAGCAGTAAGCAGAGTATATTGCAACTGGATTTTTGTTCGAAGATTGAAGCCTTTATTATTAAATCCATTACTTAATTCATAAAAATACACATTTTCAAGTAAAACCTTTCTTCTAATCTGCAATTTCAAATTATTCCTACACGGAGGAAATCATCCATTAAACCTAAGATATTCATCAATTATCATCCCATTAAAGTAAATTTTATTCGCTGATACAACTTAGTTACTAGTTTTGTTCTCGTTTTCTTTTCATTTTTTGTGGAAGCTGCAGTAGCATCATCCGAACGTATCTACGTCACCCTCGTACGCAAGTAATATCGGGTTGTTCACCATACGTCACTGCTCATGACGCAGAGTTCCTTCAAACACCATCATAACTTTCTCCCACCCCTTCTCTAAACTGTTTACTATTATTTAGTTGTGTTCTTGTTGTAGTCGTGAGGGGTTATAGCATTTTAAAAAAAGTCTTAAAAAATGGAAAAACTGAGAAAAATAGATCATTTTAGGCATATTACGCTGTATTATTTCCGAAAAGAAAAAACGGCTGCTGAAGCTAACCGAAAAATAAAGTCTGTTTATGAAGAAAATGGAGCATATGAATGAATTTGCTGGAAATGGTTTAAAAGATTATCAACCGACGCTCCCAGATCAGGACGACCAAACGAAATTGTTTTCGAGGAGGTGAGAGGTTTAGTTACTGTTAATCCCTGTGCAGTTAGGGAAATAGCTGAAAAAAATCAAACAATCAGTCTCAACCGTTCACGGGGCCATAAAAGAGCTCGGATTTGTGAGCAACCTCTCTCACCGAGGCCAACCTCCTGAATCGCGTTGACGTCTGTGATAACCTAAGGATAAGAAATAACAAGACACCATTTCTGAAGAACCTCACCACAGGTGATGAAAAATTGATAGTGTACAACAATGTAACGCGGAAAAGATTATGGAGGAAACCAAAAGAACGCCCTTACTCCACCTCTAAAGCGGGGCTTCACTCCAGGAAAGTAATGTAGTCGATTTGGTGGAATGCCGAAGGAGTAGTCTTTTTTGAGCATCTCCCAACAAATCAAACGATTGCTGTGGACTACTATAGGTATATCGCACAATTAGATAAATTGTATTCAGCATTGGGAGAAAAACGACGGAGGGTCATCAATCGGGGAGATGTCATCTTCCATCATGACAACGCCCACCCTCACAGTGCTTTGCGGACACGTCAAAAACTCTCAGAGCTTGGGTGGAAAGTTTTACCTCATCCACCGTACTCCCCAGACCTAGCCCCGTCCGTCTATCATCTATTTTGCAGTCTTAGCAACGTCTTAAAGGATTTGAATTTCCATAACGACGAGGAAGTGAAAAATCGAATTGAACGCTGTTTTTCAGAAAAGCTACGCGAGTGGAGAGAGAGAGGAATTAAAAAGCTTCTGAAAGATGGACATTATATGATAAATTAAAACAATTGATTTCTTGTATATAAATTTGTAAATAAATTTCTTTTAAAAACCGAACTTTCCGAACAACCCTATGTAGGTTATGTTTAATATGGAACCATTTGTGATCGCTGCCACTTTCCCTTCTGATATTTTGCTCATCTTCATATAATACTACTAAACTCGGCCATGGCTTCATTCACTTTTCGCCATATCAAATTGTCGAATACAACTTCATACTGATTACCGTAGTATAATTATGTGTTATCCTGTCAATTTGCCAAATCCGATCTCACTCTTTTAGGCTTCAACCAAATGGGTTAAAAATAGGCTTTCGTATTTCACACAATACAGACTGCAGAGGTCTTTTATGTGAATGAGAGGATTTAAAAACTGATACTGCAATACTTAGTTACTGATATGATTTTATTCTTATGTCAATACGTATTAGTTCTGGTAAGCAGCCTATGGTGTCGTCGATAGTAATATTTCCGGTGCACACCCTGAGGATTCATGACTAGATTTTCACAACCCTTCTTGTAAGATTTGTGTCCCTGACCTTAATCTTTACTTTTTACCTTTTGGTTGAATTTTAGGGCTTCAAATGTATTCCTATATTTTTCTCTATTCTTACCTCCTGGCTTCTTCATAAGCATAAAGGTAATTGCATGTCATGCGTAAGAATTGACTGCAGCATTGTGATTTGGGCAGTTTCCATTTGTTCAGATCTCATGTGTTTTTCTTCATCACACCAGTCTTAGGCAGTTGCAATAAAGTGTGCAATATATTGCAAGCTTACATCAGGACCATCAAACGTTGGACTACATTAATAGCTGGAGGAGTTTGTTGGAATGGTTCTTTTCTTTGCTTTAAAATTGCAAAAGTAACTCAAGATCTCATGAGTTTTTGTTCATCCTACCAGGCTTTGTGTGAGCTGGGTTTTTATAAAAACGATTACAGTTTTTAATCAGTTGCAATAAAGTGTGCAATATATTGCAAGCTTACATCAGGACCATCAAGCGTTGGACTACATTAATAGCTGGAGCAGTTTGTTGGAATGGTTCTTTTCTTTGCTTTAAAATTGCAAAAGTAACTACTTTGAACAACGTTCATTAGCGAAGGAAAAATAATTTAGACGGAAGCGGTATATTATAAAATCTGGAAAGGTGTTGGTACCAAATACTAAGAAAGTCGGTATAAACCGGTTTGAGGATTTGCGAAAATTTGTTCATTCGCTTAGTGCAGAAATTTCAGTCCGACGAGCTGATTTACAAACATTTTTACCCGATTTTCTCATACTCAAATGAAGCTGGTTAGTGTCAAAGATTTTGCTTTGTTTTAGATATGACTACGGGAAAAATATTATTTTAGAGCAAGAATGCTCTAAGAGATATTGATAAAATGGTGGCAGTTTCGATATACTCCACAAAATAGAATGAAATTTTTGTTAATTGAGCATATAATTTCGGTCAAATTTTAAGATTTATTATAGTTGTCGTGCCCGCCTACCATCTAATCAGTCAGTAGCAAAAAGACATCCCCAGAAGTTATATTTGAACATCTTAAAAGGAATTTTGAATTAAAATGCCTAGAACGTGAGACCTCTCCTAAGAGGGTTATACACTTAGTGGCTTAAAAACCCCCGGTCTGGCAAGGCAGTCAGCTGATAAATAACTGTCATCTGAAGTGTTATTTAGTTAGTGAAAGATTTGTCAGTTACGAATATGGATCATTTAACAACCGGAAAACGCGTAAAAATAGTTAGAACTTAGTACAAACGTGGTGATTCAAACGAGGGCTGTCAATTGAACAAACTTCTTTTCAGCTATTAAGATTATTTTTCACTCGGCGGATATGTCAGCAAGGAAAATGGACGCATATGCGGCTCGAATATCCCAGAAGTGATTGTGAAAAAGTCATTACATTCTAAAAAAGTGACTGTTTTGGGGAGCATTTTGGTCTAGAGGTGTCACTGGACTGCATTTTTTCGAAAATGATGCTTTAAGCACCTCAAAAGTGTTCGCTGTTGCAACTAATCCGCAGGCGGTCATTTAAATGACATTATATTTCATACAACATCCAAGCAGTATAATGAAATGAAAGTGTCATCGAAATCATAGCTTTATGTGTGTTTTATTTAACCTTATTTGAAACCGAAAAACGGATATCTCTCTATTATGCATTTTAAGGCATCAAATGATACATGAATTATTGTATTGTATATTTAAAGTTACTCGTAATAGTTTTCACAAATTCGCCAATCAATAAAGAAAAACGATGTGAAAATTATCTTTATAATTCTATGCAAAAACTTACTTTGGAAGTCTTGGCTGTTGGCAGCTTTACTGGTTCTTTATATTATGATTCCAGCAAGGCATGAAGTCGTATGACAACTTTTCAATTTTGCTTGTAGTGCAACAAAAGAATTTTTTTTCTTTGCAAAATTGTCGCAGTCGTAAATGTTTTGAGTTATGTCGACCTATTATTGGTCATACAATAAATTTGCCTTGATTTAATCTATTCCACCCTCATGCAACTTTTACCCGTCGTTGATGAAAACTTTGCGGTTTTGTAGTCCTACTTGTATTCATTCACTGTAGAGCATAATTTATTTCAGTCTGCATATTTTTTATTCCTCTGAGACATTGCGCCATGTTGATTAATGTCATATTTAATACACAAGAGTGACGTGAAAAAAAAACGAGACATTTTATTTAAGCAAATTTTCATTATGAAACATATTCAGCATTTGTGATAAATGAAGGTATCATTCGGCTGCTGGAGTTTATTTGCGTGTAGGGAGGAATATAACTCTCATGAAAAGTGACACTTTAACAGCTTAATGGAACAAATTATAATATGAATAAAATGCTATGCCAAATAAAAATAAATTTATGTTATCCAGACAGATAAAATAGTGACCATAATTGTTCTTATTATTCACTTATGCCAGATATTTGGCATGCAGTGACGTAATGTAACTTGCGGAGTTTCAGAGCGTCACAGACATTGTCCATAGAACTAATTGCACTTTTACAGATTTAGGTGCTAATTTATTACAGACATAATTTAGTTGTAGCTCTATGTCATTTTGAATAAATAAAAGCCTGTAATAGTGATTTAAAAGCCATTGGACGCTAACTTTGAAATAGAAAGAAATAAATAGTACATTTTCGATTTACCATAAACTGGATGACAAAAACATACACTCCTTCCAGTCCAGTCCATACATTTTTATAATAAGAGCAAGTACATACAATGACATTTCAATGCTGCTAAGATCTTGAAGTGTTAATCTCAAAATGGCAATTTTTTTTTTGCTCGACACCCACCCCACTAGAGGTTATGCTGTTTTTTTTTAAATTATATAAAAACATTATTATATGTAAGCTGGCGGATCCGCAAATGAACGAAGCAATATCAGCGTAATACACCTAACAGTTGTAACTACACCTCTAAGAAGATTATCCACTTGTTATTCAAAATTTTAAATAACATACATCCTGAACTAATCGTCTGATAATCCGAACATGTGGAAGTTTTTGTTACTAATAAAAACTTTTATTTTCAATTGATTGTTAACCTTTTCGTTGATAAGTTCGTTTATAATTTTGCTATTACGTCTCGCATTAATAATAACAATAATTTTCAAACTTAATTCCAATATTTTAACTAAAGCCTTTAATCGTGTTGAGGAATTTATTGAAATACAGATTTAATTTAATAAAAAGTAAGATATAAAAGTTACCACCTGGAGCAAGCCTTAACCAACAACTCAGATTTAATAATGATTTTTGGAATTGTTGCGCTTAAAACTATATAACTTTGCATTCAACAAGTATTATAAATAACAAATGACAGTTATTCGAAAAATATTAACGGCATAATTGTTCTGAATGGATCAGATATTGAATCGAACCATATTTGCTGCTCTCAAACCACACCAAAAACCGTTTCAAATTTTACAAAAGATTGTTTGCTTCGCGGCATTCAGTTTTTCATATTAATGTCATTCCTTGCGGCAAATGATGCTGCATACATGGCAATGCTGCAGCTGTAGACAATTGTAACGGGTGCTGTGACAGGAAAGAGTAAAGGCAAGAAATGGCAGATAAGACGTTTTCTAAACGGGAGAAATTTTACAAAAAATTAAAAAGTAAACATTGTGGTGCAGGGATTTCTGGTTCCAGGAACAGCTATGGAAATCTGGCAGCAGGTATCCAAGACATGCTGCTGCAATTAAGGGAGACTACTTCCATAAGCTACTACTTATGGATGGCAGTACAAGTGAAGAAATCACGTCAACTATCGACGATGACACAGCCCACTGCCCACTTTAGAGAAAGAGGGTAAGGATATCAATATAACGACTTATATTTAGAATATCAGATCTGTGGATATAGATGGCCAGCCGACAGAGCTATTTAAGATAGGCGACGTGCTAATAATAAGCGTCCGTCGGCTCCTAAACATGATTCTTCTCAACGAGTGCATGGACGCTGATTGGAATCTAAGTGCATGTTCGGTATTCAAAAAAAATGCCTCAAATGATTGTATAGGGTAATCAATTTGTTGGTTTCAAAAGAAAAGTCGAGTAATGTAACCACCGATTGAGAAATGAGCTTAACCGCTGATCCATATTCGTAAATGGCAAACCTTTTACTAACTAAATAATACTTCAGATGACAGATATTTAACAGCTGAAAGTCTTGCCAGACCGACGGTTTTGAAACCACTAAATGGATAACCCTGTATCAGTATCAATGTTCCACCCTTCTTACAAGGTTCTGTCAAATGTGATATTTGAGAGATTAAAGTATATCCTGTCTGGAGTAATTGAACCTTATCAGGGCTTCTCTGAAAAATCCATAACATACAATATTTCGACTAAGGTAAATCTTGAAGCCGCTAGAAAGAAAACCTATCTATATGTACATATTGCCATCTATTCGATGATGTTTCAATAAAACAAAAATTGAATAATTCCAAGGGCGGCTTATAGGTGTTTATAAGACAACACCGGCCGACAGTAGAGATAGACAAGTATCGTAGTGACTCATTGTATACTAAACGAAACATTGAACATATCGACTGCTTATCATACATTCTCTTCAACATGTTTTTGGAGATCCTTATAGGGGAAGCTGCAATAAACACAATTGGTGTCCTCTTGAACAAAATCCATAAGCTATTTACGCACTCTAAGGGTATTGATATTATTAGGCGAGAAATTTTGTTATTTTAGCCTTCCTTTAAGATTCTGCAGAAGTTGACCTAGCAGTGAATGAATATAAAACTCAGTTATTTGTTTCGTTGATTAAGAAGCCTACTCGATTGACGCTTTGTGAAAGTTAACAGCCATAACTTTGCAGTATACTGATATCGACATGATCAAGCACTTCGAAATGCAATGCTGGCGTTGGCTGGGATTTGCTGAACGATTGGAGCAAAAAGATGATGACACCGAGGAAGGCGACCAAAACCTCGTTGGGAGGACCAGGCTTTTAAATGCTGAAAAAGAACTTGGATCATCACGAAGAGATCAGGTTGATTAATTCCGGGAGTTTAGCAAAACTACAAGACGTTCATACAAAAATGTTATCTTTTGAATAAAGGATTACTTCCAAATCATTATTCGGATTAATATTATTATTCTGAATATTATTTCTGTCATTACTTTGTGCCGGAAAAAGCCTCTTAAAACAAAAAAAAGAGAAATAAACTCAAAATGGTTGATATAATCCAAGGTAAACGTCACAATCTCTATAATAATAGGAAAATTTACTTAACATTTTTTTTTTCACAAATCATATCCATAGAATTTTAAGTCCATAGCAAAATTTGGGGGGATTCTAATGTCGATTACAATCAATTTTTTTTTTATTTCGTGATATAAATAGATACAGGGCGCCTAATGAATGTTTCTTCATTAAGAAATACGCCTATTGATGCGTATGCGACGTCTATATTTGCGTTGTTTGATTGCATTGCTTAATATCATCCAAATTTGTTACCTTTTGCTCTAGTTAATTTTGTTTATTGTCTGCAATAAACTTACAATAAAATATCAGATGCAGTATAGTTAGAAGACCTTAGAGGCCAACTCAATATGAAGTTTTTAAATTCACCTTTTTGGAGAATTATGTTGTTTCAGGCCTGAGTACGTGAAAGGATTCCCTTCCGGCATAGTACTAGAAAGAAAAACTCTTTCAATAACATTAACTAACGTTTTGAAAGCAGCATTCATCAGTCTCCATGCAATAAATATCTACTTCGATTTAACCATATCCGTACGTCCGTTATTGTGTCTAAATTGTGTCCAATTGATCTAGGAAGTTGAAATTTTTATAACGTGTTCGTAGGTAGATCAAGTACAAAAAAAACCGGCAAAATTGACAAATACTTGCCTATACAAAAATTGAATCAGCATATTGCAAAATAACACATTTTCAGGATTTTATTATTAAGAATGTCCCATTTGTACATTAAATAAAAGAATAATAAATACAGTGTTTTTATTTGAAAGAATGTCTTATTTGTTCATCAAATAAAATAATATTAAATAAAGTACCTCATCTCATATTTATATATTATTAATGCCGTCCTATATATGGCCGTAGCAATTTGAAAATAATGAAAAAATCCATTTGTACTCAAAAACGGATGTCAGTATTTTATGCATGATTAAAGTATGTTTCTGATGCCCTGATTATATGTTGGAAGAGAGAACTTTCTATGCAATAGCACTGTCTAAACTTCAATACTTTAGCCATTATTTAAAGATTATATGTATTTGAATTTACCATTTAATATATTAAATATATAGTATATTAATATACTATATATTAACATATTAAAATTAACCTTTTTGTGTACATTAAAATGTACTTTTGTATCGATATCGTTGCGAATGTACTCAAATTTTTGCCCATGAAGTGGTTACTCCATTGAGTGAGAATATGTGTATTAAATTTAACTGAATTTAGAATTATAACATATAAAATTAACTGTTGTCGGAAGTTCTGTAATGAGAAAAAATTCCGCATAAGATAGCACAAATTTGTTGCCTGAACAAACCTCCTTTGAAATGAAACTATTTCTAATTCTCATCTATTATTTATCGCCACTTGTAATTTTTTCACGATCAATTTGATTGCATTTACTTTCACAGGACTGTGAAATTTTTATGATCCAAATTACAAGTTACAATTATCAGATCTCTGGTAGAAATCAACTGTGAAATTGATCCTCCTAACGATCATCGCTTTTGGATAAATCGCAATACAGTTCAACATTTTAATTCCACAACTACAACGAGAGAGGTGTAAAATTGATTAGAGGATCCCCCGCTTCTCCTCTTGGCTACATATTAATCAATTCTGTCAATCTATCACCACCTCTGTACAAGCAGTCCAAGAGTCTAGACATTGTGAATCAGGTTCATCTCGCAGCTGTCACTATCAAAAAAAAATTAGTCTAATATGAAAAAACAGATTCTCATTCCGAATTTTCCCAACCTGTATACCATTTGATAGAAAGAAGGGAAGAAACTGCCTCAATTTTTGTACACCAGTGAAGTATCGCTTAAATTGTGAATGCGGTTATTGAATAATATGAAAAGATGCGGTTTCTACTAGTAAGACAGGTTATATTCTTATATAATGCACAAGAAGAAGCAATTTTTGACATACCCTCTTATCCGGCGATGAGTTTGTATATCGGGTACGAAGCAATGGTCTATAGTCAACGATGGTGGGTATATTACATTTGGTCTGGTCGAATTCATGGGAAACATTTGCGGTATTCCATTAATTTATTTGCTAATAATGTGAGCGAATTAGTAAAGTAAAAAAGAGATTCATTTGCATTCCACGAATGAGATATGGGCGAGCTTCCAACATTCAGTGAGCTTGCTTGAATTGTATTTTGATTAACACGCATTTACTCAACGGCACTTACAGTTTCAAATGTTGCAATTTGAAAAGCATTTACTAGATTTGTTGACTACTCGACTACTCGGCTACGCGACTACTTGAAATGTTCGTTACGCACATAGAGGTGACCGCCGCTCAATGGAAGATATAGGGTGATGTATTTAATGTTTTCAAAAACGCCGGTCCCGCAAGGCTGTCATCTGAAGTGTTATTTATTTAGTGAAAGGTTTCCCAATTACGAATATGGATCTTCTAACAACCGAAGAACGCGTGAAAATATGTGGGTTTTTAATCGAATAAAATTTTCTTCAGCGATGAAGCTCATTTCTCAATTGGTGGTTATGCCAACAAGCAAAATTGTCGCTTATGGGCCTCAGAGAACCCTGAAGTGATTGTGGAAAAATCATCGCATCGGAAAAAATGACTGTTCTGTGCGCATTTTGGTCAGGAAGAGTCATTGGACCATATTTTTTTTTTCAAAAATTAACGCAAAAAATTCGTTGCTGCAACCAATCCAGAGATGGCCATTTAAATGACATTGTATTTCATTCGTACATAATAGCGAGGTCTAAGCGTTATAATGAAATAAAAGTTTCATAGAAATCATAGCTTTATGTGTGTTTTATTTAACTTTACCTGAAACCGAAAAATGGATAAGCCACAGTTAGTTGACTGAATTGTGAATTGAAACCACGGTCACGCGAACGATATCAAAAAATTAGAAATTAGAAATTAGAAATTAGGTAAATAAAGTTTAGTAAAATAACATTTTTCTGCTGTATGCCCAGGAATAACTTATAAGATTATTTGTCCCTTATATTTATCTATGATTGAGATAAAGTGATTTTTAATTTTTCCCAAACACTCATCGGTAAATCTACGCGAGTTTCCCCATCACAACCAAATTAATGCATTCGTAATTGCAAAAAGTTATTCACAACTATACCCGTACATTTGCAATCAAATATTAACATGTTCAAGTATTTTTTTAAAATTAAATTATTTCCCGAAATCAATATTGTTGACCCAAAATAAAATAGTTCGTTGTGCTCCAAACTAGCAACAGTTCTTAAAATCATATAATATTTCTGTGATATTTGGTGGAAATGTATTGATTCAATTACTGCAAATTGGTAATATCCTTACTGAATCATCCTGCTGATGGCACATTGAAATCTCTCGATGTATGCATGATAAATCCGCTGAAATCTTTCACTTTTAATAAGATGACCAGTCTCAGAATGTCTGTGGCATTGCTGTTTGTTCAACAAATTAATGCGAATCTCATCAATTTGACTTTTGTCCCATGAAAACTGTTGGCCGGAAACCTCTGCCGATGAAACGTCGTTGAACGTTGCAATCAACTGCATCTGCATAAAATCTGTGTTAAATTTACATAATGCATAACGTATAAATTATACTTAAATTACATTCATTGAAATGTGAATGCACACGCTTTCCTACTTCCCATCGTGAATATGATACACTGTTAATACTGTGTATATTATGCAGACATATCCATACAGCCGATACAGTATGCGAAAAGGATATTATATTATATTTTATATATTTTCGTCGGTGAACAAAGGTGAATTGGTTCCATTCTCTTCGGTTGGATTAAGTTCGAGAGAAAATACGCATTCGGAATGCATCAATATTTCTCACGTATACTGTAGCTAATATCCGGGAGCATCTTTACACAACACTTACATTGCATGTTGCATGAATGACGGTACGCTGGAGTGTTAACGCAAACATCCGTGTATTTGTTTTAAAAAGTTATGAGTACATAAAGCCAACCGTATGGTTAATATACGTATGATATTCATACATATTTTATGTACTTACGCACTTTCTCAATATGTATTGGTTTTTTTCAGAGCGTAAAAACCAAGAAGATGAGTTGATGAAAAAGCTATGAAAATAAATATTAAAAATACGCCAAGTTTAAGTTAATTTAAGAGCGATGAAATAAAGTAAAAGTAAATAATATGTGCCAGTAAGTAAAAGTAAATATATGTGTGTTGATAGGGCAGATACGTAGTGCAATAGTTTTGGGCGAAATATCACATTTTACGGATATTCGTATATTTCAGACACAAATGTGGTTTCTGAGCAAACTACGTAACTGGTACCCGGTTGGCATGGGCTCAGAATTGAAAGTATTGATATTTTGTACAGGGTGGCGCACTAGAACGTGCATATTGCATCATCTTTTTTTGCGGGGTAGAAAAGGCGCGAGCGGGGGAGCGCCTACATCGTTGGGTTGGCGGCTCAAGGATTTTAAGTCGCTATGAATCACTTCGACGGAAAGCGTCGCGCATTTTGCGTGCGCGCATTTTACGAGAACTCTCCTTCATATATTGCTACTAGGCGACTATACAATATAGACTGAATATGGACTACGGCGAATTAGTAAAGCTCCGAGTGCTAATTTAATTAAAATATGGTTAAAGCGTTTTGAGGAGACCAGTTCAACATTTAAACCACAAGCAAATGGTCGCCCAAGAACATCTAGGACCGAAGACAATGTTGAGTTGAGTTATGGAGTCAGTACGAGGAAATCCACAAATGTCGACTCGCAAGAGATCGTCTGTCTTACAATTATCGCGACGAAGTTTGCAACGAATTTTAAAATTGGATCTTAAACTGCATCCATATAAGCTGCAATTAACAAAAGAATTGAAAGAGTCTGACTTCATAGCAAAGCTCGCATTTGCTAATGAAATGCTTCATCGATTTTCCAATTTTGACAATATCCTTTTCTCTGACGAGGCTCATTTCCTTATGAATGGGTTCGTAAACCGTCAAAATTGTCTGGAACAGTGAAAATCCCAAAATCAAACACCAGAAACCATCGCATAGTCCTTAAGTGACAGTATGGGCAGCAATCTCTGGCAGAGGAATAATTGGTCCTTTTTTCTTCGAAAATGCGCGGGGCCAAAACGTCACGATTAATACGGAACGCTATGTTGAGATGTTGGACGGATTTTTGGCTCCAGAAATTGAAAGTTCAAGAATAGTGAATTCCAGAACTTGGTTGCAACAAGATGGAGCTACCTGTCACACATCAAATGACTCCATGGCAGTGGTGAAGCAGATGTTACCTGGCAGACTGATTTGGAAAAGAGGTGATATCCCATAGCCCCCACGTAGTCCAGATTTGACGCCTCTTGACTTTTTTTTGTGGGGATACCTGAAACACAAAGTCTACAGTAATAATCCAAGAAACATCGTTCAGCTCAAGGAGAATATCCGTGGTGAAATTGCAGCCATTACATCAGTATTACTGAAGAAAGTTTTCAATAATTTTCGTTTGTGGTTAGAGGAATGCCGTCGTAGAGATGGTCACCATTTAGATGTTATTTTTAAAAAATAAACTCCATTTATTACTCTACAATGCCTTAGATTTATTTTAACCATGCCTTTTGTATTTATTTTTTAATCTATTTTTTAAATATGCACGTTCTATTGCGCCACCCTGTATATTTTGTGATACATTCATTATATATTTTTTTTAAATATTTGATTAACCATTTGATTTGATTGCAGAAAACTTAATTAAATTTGTTTTAATATATCATTTAATACAACAAAAATGTGCCATCCAAATGCGTTTGACCAAATCTGTGTCATGATTTTTTTTTATCTATTAAGCGATGTACATCTGTCCAGCTACCTGGTAGACACGAGGTTCTAAATTGTCCCAACCTTTCTGGTTGCTCCAACATAAATTGAACGCAATTCAATTTACTCCTCATTCGTAGACTGCTGTAACTTAAATTTTCGTCCATTGCGTTGGTTTGTAATGCTTGGCAGAATTTGAAACTAACGACCGAAAACCATGCCCATTTTTGTTCTCCCATAAAATTACCGATTTAATTCATATGTCCTCAGGATCATATATTTTATTTAGTTACACTAAATTTATCAAATTTCCCAAATAACAAGCGTTTGTCAAGGCAGACTATCAGAATTAAAACAAAGCGCATTGCTATTCCCCTTCTGAAAACTCTGATACGAATTGGCCGATTTTCCAAAGTTCAGTCTCTCCTCTGTAGTTTCTAATTAATGTGATACCGTCACCTAGATTTCTGTTCATCATAAGGATTTATAATTCTCTATAATATTTCAGGAAAAACAAGCTAAGTAGCCGCGCTTCTCTTACATCCCATATAAGTGACTGAGTTAAATTATATATAACTTGTAATAAAAATAAATGCATTAGTTTTGCATGATATTGAAGACTATGTTTAGAAAAGTTAAAATGATCCGATCAATTTTAATAAATACAGTTTCGTTCGACATTTTGTTTGCATTTTGAAGGTACTTCCATAATGTCTTTTCATCCATAATGGGGGAAAAAACTGCAACAGTCGATTTTGAAAAGTTTCACCAGCAAAATCATTCGCTATAGACAGAAACAGAGTCCACGAATGTTTAACGTGGGTGTCGCCGTAAAGGCCTTACCCAGGGTATGCGACACACAGGGCACATTACAATTCGATTGTCAACGAACCTTTCTTTGTAGCAGAAATTTTCGTTTCATCTTAATATAAATATTCAGAAATGTGTCATATCTTTAGTTTGTTATGAATATAGTAATTTTAATTACAAATTGGAACTCTACTTCAACCCAATATTAAACTTCAACTTAAATTGACACAAAATATAAATGAATGAATGAATCCCCAATGTATTGACTTAAATGTATTCTAATGTTAAAATCATATTAATATAGAAGCAGAAGATGTATAGCACATTCTAAGGAACCATGTGCACTCATAACCCCACCCCACAAGAGAGTAATTTTAAGCCAGTTACGAAATAACAACAGTTAAACAATACTTAAGTACTGTCCGTCGTGTAAACAATGCTGGCCAACTGTTTAACATACTCTAAAGCTTTTCATTAATTTTCATTTTGTATAATTGGATTTACGTTAAATGATTTGCGGTTACACCTTGGAATACAAAACGGAAACGGAAGTCGATTAATTCATGCAAAAATGCATTGTGTGTGGTTTGTTGCGTACATTTACTTATAAATATATATTTACCAACATTATACATGTTTAAATATTTGCATATTTAATCGAATCATGAGATTATTTTTTATTGTTCTAGTAGGGTTTCCTAGTTATGTATAAAAGGGGAAATAAAGGCAGGAACATGGAAATATAGTACGTTTTTGTTTTTGTTTTGCTTTGTGAAATTTATGGCTACGGCCAAAAATAAAAATATTTATTTTTATTCGAGCTTTTGTCTACACATTTTTAATGCATGAATAAAATCTCTCTTTTTCAATGGGCATAAGTAAAAGTACATCTACATATTTTTGGGCATATTAAAGCTAAAGAAACTAGTTTTGCAAAATATTGGAAATCAACAAAACTGAAACAATTGTAATTGTTTGATTTTAATTTTTTTTTAATTTTTAATGTTCTTTTTAATATATTTCGACAATTATTATTTTTATTATTTTATTTATTATATTATTAATTTATTAACTTATTAATGTATTAATTTGTGTATTTATTACTTAGTAATTTATTGTTATAATTTGTTAACTTACTAATTTAGTATAATAATTTAGTAATTTAGTTATTTAGTAATTTAGTAATTTAGTAATTTAGTAATTTAGTAATTTAGTAATTTAGTAATTTAGTAATTTAGTAATTTAGTAATTTAGTAATTTAGTAATTTAGTAATTTAGTAATATAGTAATTTAGTAATTTAGGAATTTAGGAATTTAGTAATTTAGTTATTTACTTATTTAGTAATTTAGTAACTTAGTAATTTAGTAATTTAGTAATATAGTAATTTAGTAATTTAGTAATTTAGTTATTTAGTAATTTAGTAATTTAGTAATTTAGTAATTTAGTTATTTAGT
>JAHXMU010000770.1:244336-278888 GCA_019455685.1 Philornis downsi | reverse complement strand
ACTCACTTGCTTAACTCCACCGAATCTACTAGCCTGTCTAACAAACTGGAGCTTTAATTCTCGGGAATGAACGGTTTTTTTCACCCTAACAGACACCTGAACCTAAAGTGAAACCTTGGAAGTGGTTGTCCTGATGCCTCTAAATCAGCGCGGCCAATTGGTAGTTACTTTAGTATCAGATCTTAGAGAAGAATATTTGTGAGCTTTTAATAGCCCTCGGTAAGTAAAGTGTGCTTTACTAAAAAGCTGTGTGAATGGAGAGTTATTTAAACTCCAGTATAGTGTAATACGAGATGTGCTCGAAAAATAAGATGCATTTTCAAAATTTGCGGGCTACGTAGATCGACTTTCGATTATTACTTTGTTTTTATGTTGGTACACTCGCTTCGAAGATATGTTGACGGTTTTATCCATATACCATGTTTAGTTTGTCTTAACTTCTCAATCGTCGCAAAACGCCGTCCTTTCATGGCTCTCTTCAATCTTGGGAACAGAAAAAGTCCCAGGTGATCAAATCTGATGAATATGGTGACTGAGGCATGATAACGGTGTTGTTTTTGGCCAAATAATCTCTCACAAGCAAAGATGAGTGAGCATAATGCAAAATAATGGAATTTTTTTTCCACAATTCCTGGCGTTTTTTTTCGTATTGATTCACGCAAACGGCGCATAACTTCAAGGTAGTACTCCTTATTTATCGTACGACATTGTGGTAAGAACTCCGTATGCACTATGCCATGGTAATCGAAGACAATAGTGAGCAAAACCTTGACATTTGATCGGACTTTGGCGTGCTTTTCTTGGTCTTAGTCCAGGAGAGGACTCTTCCATTGGGGCGATCGGGCTTTGGTTTTGATGTCATAATCATATACCCATGATTCGTCACCAGTTATGACCCTTTTAAGTAAATCTGGATCATCGTTGACGTCATTCAACAATTCCTGAGCAATGCTCATGCGACTTTGTTTTTGATCAAAATTCAGCAATTTTGGAACGAACTTCGCTACCACACGCCTCATGCCCAAAATTTCCGAAAAGATTGCTTGGCATGAGCCAACCGATAGGCCGACATTCTTAGCAACGTCTCTAATTGTGATTCGACGATTCTCCATAACAATTTTCTTCACTTTTTAACATTTTCATCGGTTGTTGATGTGTTGGGGCGTCCAAAGCAAGCGTCGTCATTCACATCTTGACCTTCTGTGAAAAGCTTATACTACTTGTGAACATTTTTTTTTCACTCAGAGTACTCTCATCGTATGCCGCTGTCACTATTTCAAGTGTTTGTGAGCACTTAAATCCATTCTTTACACAAAATTTGATGCAACTTCTTTGATCCATTTTTTCGATAGCAGAAAATCGCCGAACACGCAAAACACTTGTCTCATTTATGCCTCAACCAAACAAACTAAACATGCTATATGGATAAAATGGTCAACATATTTTCGAGACGAGTGTACCAACATAAAAACAAAATAATAATTGAAAGTCGAATGTGCGTAGCTCGCGAAATTTGAAAATTCGCTTTATTTTTTGAACACACCTCGTATACTGTGCCCAGTAAGCCACTTTTCTGCAGAAAACTGCGTGATGTTACTGCTGCCTTCCCAAGCACCGAGAAGGAAGTAGCGAAAATGGGTCTGGTGATAAACGAGGACAAAACAAAGTTATTGGTTTCCTCGAACAAAGAGTCTACTCGTTCGGGACGTTGTGTGAACATTGAAAATTGTAATTTTGAGATTGTGGATGGCGCAGAAGAGGGCGACCAAAACTCCGTTGGAAGGACCAGGTTTTTGAAATAATATCGAAACTTAGCGTGAGAAGCGCAGAAGATCGAAGCGCTTGGAATTATTTTCTACGAGCGGTGTACAATATAGGTAGATAAATACGAGTATGTCCATTCCAGTCGCTACCTAAAAAGAAGAAGTGGGCCACATTTGATAAGCACGGAACGTAATGTTAGGGTGCCCAAATTTACCATATTTTCATGGTTGGAAAATGGGGATCTGTGTTAAATGCAGGTAGAGCTTGAGAGAGTTGAGTATTAAGAGTTACCCGCCAAGCCAATTTCAAGCGATTCCATTCGTTGAGAATGATTCAAAAGCAAGAAGTTTCGGTTCCCTATGAGTTGAAGCCAGGGGGCGTTGAGCATCTTTTTTTCGCCTGTGTACAGCTGCTTCAGCCTAAAAAAATGAAGGGGTTCCTTAATCGTATTGTAACGAGTGATGAAAAATGGTTTCATTACAGCAATCCAGAGAAAATAAAGTCTTGAAGGCTGCCCGGTTCTGCTTCTACGTTGTCGCTTCGCCGAATATTCACGCTGCGAAAGTTATGCTCTGCATTTGTCGTTGTTATTTATCACGAGCTGTTAAAACTAAGTGAAACCATCACTTGGGATCTGTATTGAACTCAATTAAAGCGATTGAATCGAGCTCTGCATCAGAAACGTTCACAATACGCGGAGAGGCTCGAAAAAGTGCTTCTTCAGCATGACAACGCACGGCCTTACATGGCCAAGCCCGTCAAAAGTTACCTGGAAACGTTGAAATGGAAAGTCTTATCCCATCCGCGATATTCTAAATATATTGCGCCGCTCGATAATCACTTGTTCCGTTCGATAGCATATGGTCTGGCTGACCAGTCGTTCGCATCATATGACGATATCAAGGAATGGTTAGATTCGTGGATAGCTTCAAAAAATGAACAGTTTTGCCGTGACGGAATTCGAGCTTTGCCAGAAAGATGGGAAAAAGTAGTGGCTAGCGATGGGCAATACTTTCAATCAATCATTTGCAAACATGTTTTCATAACAAAGTTGCATTTTTATAAAAAATAAACAGCGAGAACTTAGTTGCGCACCAACACGAGTGCTTAATCTGTGGTTAATTAGGAAAATTTGAAAAAAAGAACACAACAATTTTAAAAAACGAACCTGTCCAAGCATTAGCGCAATTTTTGCCTCAAAACTTTAAATTTTCGGCCTAGGCCACCAAGTTTCTATGATCTATGAGTAGAAATAAGATGCAAATTCTATGCAATTCACTCAATTCATCGATATGTCCCCAAGGTCTTGGATTTATTGGGAATTCTCCTTTTTTTAATAACTTCATATCTAGATATTCGTTGCCAAACTGCTGATTTAATTTAATTTGTGGGAGCCAAATGAACTCTTTTCACTCCCTACAACTCCTTTTTATTTGCTTTACCTATTTTCAGAAATTAATCTATTCTAATATTCTATAGTACTAACATTTTGCAAATTGTATTTGCTGCCTATGTGCTGTACTTCTGCTTGTTTGAATTTTGCCTATAAATGGAGTACAACAAATTCATCCGTCCTTCACCTTCATTTAAGAAAGCACAACGATAGCGTCCATTAAATGTGTAATTTATATTCTTGTTTTTTTTTCTTTGTTTTCTTTCAGATTTCATCAATACTTACGTGGTATGGGATAAGCATATTTATCAGGATATTTGGATATTAAAGTATTTTTGATATGACGTCGGCCCACACCATGAGCACCCAATAACACTAAAGTTTTACGTTGGAAATTTGGATCACCAACTGAAAATAAATAAATTGGCGAAAGGTGAACAATGAATGCTATGACGTTACTGCAAATGTCAGCATAAGTTAAGCCTTATTCTTGTGGCTTTCTGGAACTTACCCGGCACTTTTACAACCTCTTCGTATGTGACCAATTCCAAGTTGTCGAAGATGCCACTATGTTTGGCCAAATATTTGTCCCGGCACTGTTTCTTCTTACGCCCGAATATAGAGCAATTAACTGTGGAAAAGGGCAAGAAAAAGAAAATAAATGTTATCTATTAATTTCTAACCGTGTTGGCGGAGTGAAGGTGAATTTGAAGCATACATTTTATTTAATTTCATGATCTCATTTCCTTTAGTATCATGCCTAGAAAACATGCGTTATTAATGTGAGACATTTAAAAAGAAGTTTAGTTAGTTTGTTGAAAAAGTTCTGCAATTTAGCATACCAAAAGACGTGCAGTATAGCTTAATATGCTGTTTAACTTACAATCCATAAAACGATGTAATAAAGAAACATATTTAACTTTAATAATAAAAAATGTGGCTGGCAACTTCTTCAAACTATAATACGTTGTTTCAATAAAGGTGGTGGTGGTTGTTTTAATTAACTTATCAAAGTAATTGGAAATTTGAGTGTGCTGCAGCTGTTGTTGTGTAAGAGAAATGTTAATAAATGTCTGCTTTCTTATTTAACAAACATTTCTCTACGTTGTTTAGTATTGCTTAAGTTCTATTTTGGTTACCTGTTCTCACAACATTATTTAACTAAAGACATTAAACAATTAAACATATGTTGAATTTATGTTATGTAACCTATATAAACATTTTCGCCGTATCTTTTGCTTACCATGTTAAATAGCAATTATGAAATTATTTTAAGACTAACACAAAATATTTTGCCAAGGAATATCTGAAGAAATAAGCTGAAAAAGTTTTGCTAAGTTCTTCCCCCAAAAGTTCAAACATCAACATTTCCCTTTCCATGTGGAAAATACTGCATGAAATATTATCAAATTTTGTTATCGTGCAATGAAATATATGAAAAGCATTTCTATGGAATTTAGGCAAATTTTGTAAAGCGCATTTAAGTCAATTTGAACAAATTTTTGTAATCAAATTGTGACTAAACGCACACATTTCTATCTGGTCTGAAGATTTCTAGACTTTATGCTTTTAAAGATACGAGATCTTCCGAATCCACTTATTTACATTACGATGTATTAAGATTTAATTGGCAAATCAACTTAAGTTATATAACTTGATAATTCGGTGAACGCACATGGAAATCAACATAATTACATTTATTTAGTGGTTTCAAAATTGCCGATCTGGCAAGGCTGTCAGCTATTAAATGCCTGTCACCTGAAATGTTATTTATTTAGTAAAAGGTTTGCCATTTGCGAATATAGATCGTTTAGCTACAAAGGAAGGCGTAAAAATAGTTAAAACTTAACACAAAAATGGTGACTGAACAAGTGGGCACTTATAGTGCATTACCAGGTGATTTTGGCCGTCCTACTGTGCAAGGAATTGGCAAGATTATGAAGAAATTTGAAGAGACTAGAAGAATTACAGATGTGATCAGCACTGCCGAAAATGTCGCTTCTATGATAGTGTGGCGGATAATCCAAATTTCAATTCAGAGCGATATGGTCGACTTTTTTGGATTGCAATTGAAGATTATGAACTGGACGATATGTGATTTCAACTAGACGGTGTCAAGGGCCACACAATATGACCGATTTTACCTTTATTGCATGAGAAGTTTCCAGAAAACGTAATTTCACGTTTTGGCGACGTCAATTGGCTACCAAGATCATGCATTTTTTGTGGGGCTACGTCAAATACCGTATTTACGCGGGTAATCCCCAAACGTTAGAGCATTTGAAAACCAACATTCGTCAAGTCATCACCGAGATACTGCCCGAAATTTGTGAAAAAGTGGCCGAAAAATACCTCAAAAGGATCCGTACATAATGGCAAGGTCCTAGCATTATAATGAACTAAAAGTTTCAACGAAATCATAGCTTTATGTGTATTTGATTTGACTTTACTTTTGAAACCAAAAAATGAATAACCTGTTACAATAAGTTATTTAGTTTTTTATTTATTGCTAAGCGAATTTTAAAACACTCTTCAACCACACAGCCATTTAAGGGCTTTTGTTATGTGCAATTTAAGAAAATGTATATTAACGCTAAAAAATTCAGAACTGTCACTGCAATGGTAAGTATATAGTTAAAAATAAAGATATTTTAAAAGCGTTGTGCATACGGAATCCCTGTTAGAAGGTCGGGTGATAAACAAAGAATATTACTTAGGCGTTATGCGGCGTTTGAGAGACGAAATTCGTCAAAAAAAATGTGAAGTTTGTGAAAAGAAAACTTATGAACTTTGCACCGTGATAACACACCACCTCACAAAGTTATTATTGTGAAGAAATTTATGACCAACAACTCAACAAACATCATCGAACAACATCTTTTGCGAAAATGATGGCTCCGAACGCCACAGTTTGGGAAACATTTACAAGACTTATCGATTACTCGACTGCTCGAAGTGTTTGTCAGACTCATCGAGGCGACCGCTGCTCAAATAATGTTACGATAGTCGCGTGTACTAACCATCGCGGCATGGTTCATCAAATTGGTTAAAACTATTCAGTAACATACGAGTAACAGCAATATCAAAGGAAAAGTTTGGTAGTCGATATCACAAAGAGGATTCCAGCAATTATAGTGAAAACCAAAGCGATAAATACCCATTTCATGAATCAAATGTTTTGTAAAGTCGGATAACACCTTGAATAATACATCCATGTCCCAATAAATAGCAAGTACTCAATGATTATTTAGAAAATGGTTATTAAAACTCACCCTAAAATGATTTGTTGTCACTTCTAAGCTATTGTTATTTCGAGGAGAAATAGCTAACGCAGCTTTTGTGTTTAAACAAATCATTCATTATAATATTCATTCAGTATAATCTCCCGATGCAGCCAAGATTCCACTATAATGAATTAATCAATTTTGTTACAATGCATTATTCCGAGGGCCCGTAAAATTCTGCTACAATATTGCTAGAATGATCTCCACCGTTCTATCAGATCATGTTAAAGTCTATCATACGAGTATATTAGAGGTCGAAACAAAAAAAGCTGTAATCAACTTATGCCCAGTGATCCAAATTCCCGGTCGTAATTGTCCATCAACAAACAGACACTATGACGTTAAAAAAAAACTAGGCAAAATTGGTAACAAATAAATAAATAAATTTGTGGTGTTCTAAAAAATCCACTATTTTATAGACGGATCTCTGGCGGGATCCCCGGAACAGGAATAGCTTACAAATGTTATTCATTATTGTTCATAACAATTTTGGCATGAGAAAATTTTTTATGAAACAGTGGGGGGAAAAAATGCAACAATTGATAGGTAAGGTTGTAGGCTCCATATTTTGAGCTGAGATTGGTATTCCACTCGTCGATTACCCCGAAAAGGAAAGAGCTTGCAAATATTATTCATTTTTTATGAAACAGTGGGGAAAACAACCAAAATTTTAGTGATTTGAAGCAGTCTGAACACACAAAAATGATAGTGTGAAATGTGAATCTACTACTACACTCCTGAATCGGATCATTATTTCGCTGAGAGGAAATGATTTGGTGAAACCTGTGCAAAGCAACAAACGAAAAAAAGCAACAATCGGCAGGTAAGGTTGTAGACACCATATTTTTTGCTGAGATTAGTATCCCATTCACAGATTTCCTCGAAATGGAAAGAGCTTATAAATATTAAATGCCATTTTAGGATCGTTTGAAGGATGGAATTTTCCTAATGTACCAAATGGCATGATGATGCTATTTCACCAAGAAAGGGCACCGGTTCACACGGCAATGATTACAATGTTAAAATTGCACGAATTGAAGTTTTAGTTATTGCTTAACTAAGCGTGTTTTCCAAGTCTGCCCCCAGTGACAACTATCTGTTAGTAAATTTTAACAATATGCCTGAGAGACAAAGATTTGGATAAAATAACAGCAGCGTTGTAGGAACTCTGGTGTATTTTAATCCTTGTTTTTTAAGCAAGCACTAAAATGTTAGCGACGCATTCGGCTAACTGGAAAATATTTTTTCGTCCTTAGTCACAAAACTAATTGATCGAACTGTAATAATCGTACAATATTCAAACAGTTTTGCCAAGTTTAACTGCAGATATCCTTTTTGCTGTTTTGCTTTTTTGCTTTATTTCATATAACAATACGATGCAGTTTATGGCCTCGATTGACAATGCAGTGATTTGCTATCCGGGATTGTTCTTACGCTTGCAATTTATTTTGTAAAGCAATTAATTTTTTACTAGCAAAAAAAGGAAAATGTCGAAAACTGGGTCGAAAACTGATGTCGATATAATACAAAAGTTTGTTAAAATGTTTTTATTACGAGTATGCTTTTAATATTAATGCATTAACATTTATTTTACACATGTAACAAAAGTTTACATGTATTTCCACCAAAATTCATCATAATGAATATATTATTAATTGAAATACAGATATAAGTGTAATATGTATTCATATCTAAATGTTTAGGGTGGCGCAATAGAACGTGCATATTTAAAAAATAGATTAAAAAATAAATACAAAAGGTGTGGTTAAAATAAATCTAAGGCATTGTAGAGTACTAAATGGAGTTTATTTTTTAAAAATAACATCATCTAAATGGTGACCCTCTCTACGACGGCACTCCTCTAACCGCAAACGAAAATTATTGAAAACTTTCTTCAGTAATACTGGTGAAATGGCTGCCATTTCACCATGTATATTCTCCTTGAGCTGAACGATGTTTCTTGGATTATTACTGTAGACTTTGTGTTTGAGGTATCCCCACAAAAAAAAGTCAAGAGGCGTCAAGTCTGGACTTCGTGGGTGCCATGGGATATCACCTCTTTTCGTAATCAGTCTGCCAGGAACATCTGCTTCACCACCGCCATGGAGTCATTTGATGTGTGACAGGTAGCTCCATCTTGTTGGAACCAAGTTCTGGAATTCACTATTCTTGAACTTTCAATTTCTGGAGCCAAAAATCCGTCTAACATCTCAACATAGCGTTCCGTATTAACCGTGACGTTTTGGCCCCGCGCTTTTTCGAAGAAAAAAGGACCAATTATTCCTCTACCAGAGATTGCTGCCCATACTGTCACTTTAGGACCTTGCAATGGTTTCTGGTGTTTGATTTTGGGATTTTTGCTGTTCCAGTAACGACAATTTTGACGGTTTACGAACCCATTCATAAGGAAATGAGCCTCGTCAGAGAAAAGGATATTGTCAAAATTGGAAAATCGATTAAGCATTTCATCAGCAAATGCGAGCCTTGCTATGAAGTCAGACTCTTTCAATTCTTGTGTTAACTGCAGCTTATATGGATGCAGTTTAAGATCCAATGATAAAATTCGTTGCAAACTTCGTAGCGATAATTGTAAGACAGACGATCTCTTGCGAGTCGACATTTGTGGATTTCCTCGTACTGACTCCATAACTCTCTCAACATTGTCTTCGGTCCTAGATGTTCTTGGGCGACCATTTGCTTGTGGTTTAAATGTTGAACCGATCTCTTCAAAACGCTTTACCGATATTTTAGTTAAATTAGCACTCGGAGCTTCACTAATTCACCGTAGTCCATATTCAGCACAATATAGTCGCCTAGTAGCAATATATGAACGAAAGTTCTCGTAAAATGCGCGCACGCAAAATGTGCGACGCTTCCCGTCGAAGTGATTCATAGCGACTAAAACTCCATGAGCCCGCCAACCCAACGATGTAGGCGCCCCCCGCCCGCGCCTTTTCTACCCCGCAAAAAAAGATGATGCAATATGCACGTTCTATTGCGCCACCCTGTATATCTGTAGGAGACGTACAAAAAAAAATTTATGTTTTATGATGAAACCTACAAATTTCATGAAGACATTACAAGTCGACGTCTAAGTAGGTTTTCTAAAATTTAATGATATTTATGGTTTTAAATTCATCAAAATGCTGCTACAGAAACTCTCTTTCTCTCTTCCCAAGCTAACGACTTTGACTCTGGCTCTTAAGTACGTAAGCATTAAGCTTTAAACTTTTCCATTAAGTTTTTAACGCTTCACCGGGAACAATAAACTTACGAGTGCATAGCAATTTACATAAAGCAGATTTATGAAATCGTACAATTGGATAGCAAATGTTTATTTAGTATACTCCCAATATGATTTTAAACCATGTGTGAATACTTAATGCCGTGTTTGCGCTTCACAAGACCGTGGACGATTAATGTAATTTGGCAAAGTTAGACAACCTTTATTGATTATGTCTACATCTCAGGGAGCGAGAATAACTTTTTACTTTATTGTAGATATAGATTTTTTTCGTTTTATTTTCTAAGTTTGTAACTTATTTTCAAACTTTTTACCATAATTTTATAGCCATATACAAACTCGCTTCTTATGCTACAGGACAGCTACACACACACACACACATACAGAAAGAACACACAAAACAAAATCATGTAAAGCCCAATGGAATGAGTGAATATAACGTTTATTCACTCGTATTTGCATGTTTTTAAATGGTTCAATATTGAAACATACTTAAGTTCAAACTTTTATTATTACTTTTAATTTATCAGATAAAGTTTATTTAAATTTCCTCCGGAGGGCAAACGACAAATGGCTGAGAAATAAGGTAAATCCCATATAAAGCGATTACAAGTAAAGTCTGCGTGTCTGTGTGTGCGTTTTGATCCTAAGCACATTAAACTTTTATGTACTGCCATAGATAAACAAATTTATGCATTACAAATAAGCACAAGTACAGGCAATCGCCGTACATAATTTATTTAAATAGTCTCGTTTTGAGCATTTCCATTTTTCAATTAATATAAATAGCTTTTTGCCATTTTGTCGTTTGTGGACGATTATTTATCAAGTAAGTTAATAAGCTATGTAAGGTGATACATTCAAATATATACAGGTAAAAAAGACATAACAATTTATTTATATTGCTTTTCATTTGCATCGTAAGGTAAGGGGCAATGGCCAAGTGTTTATATATCCTTTAATATGAAACAAAGGAATCCTTTCTTTGCTTGGTAGAGTATGTGAATATCAAACAAATTTCTTTGCATCCCGCAAATGGGCTGTAGGAAAGTCTTTGGTATTATTATTTTTATTATTTTTAAACTCATTGAAATGGAACGAAGAGCTTAATAACGATTTTAAAGGTCAGTTAGAGAACTTTTTACCAGACTAGACGCTCGATTGTTCAGTTAATAACTGAGCTGTAGTCACCTCTGCGTACTTTTGATTAATGAAAGAGTAGTGGTTAAATCTAAACTCGATCATGTGTATGACAGTTGATGTACTATTTCTCACTGAAATTGCTGTGTCCATAACAGATTTGCTTTGATTCTACGGACTAAATAAGGTCTTCATAAACATAAATATGTTCAATATAAAGCGTGTTGAATGTGAAAGATGGAGACACCAGTTCTTATTGTTCGTATATTGTCTGTCATGAACTAACTAAATAAAAAATTTGTTTCGTAAATCATTTGAAAATTTTGAAAATATCTATCCAATAACGAAGCGCATCTAAGATAGCCGCCAAACTCATTCATATAAATATTAAAATCATAATCATAAAAATAATAAATCATAAAAAAATTTCATTTAGAAAATGTGGAATTAGCAAATTTCAGGTTCGAAAACTTTGACGACAGAAAGGGTGCCAAAAGTGTTAAAGATACCAATCTTGAAAAATGTGATCTCACTGAGTTTAAAAAGACAAATTTTATTATCACAATTAAAATTTAATTGAATTTCTAAGTCAAGCCATAACTTTGGCATTCGGTTCATGCCGAGATTGACTAACTTGATGCGCTTTCGATAAACCAGGAGGGCTAAATGGAAAATTAATCTTTCCTTTCACAAAACACATGGTGAAAATTATTATAGATATTGCAAATATTTTTTGACCAAATGTCTATCAAAAATGTATCCAATTTGACTAGAAAAAATTAATTTCACTGAGTTCGAAAAGAGAACATTTATTATTACAATTAAAATTTAATTGAGTTTCTAAATCAAGCCATAACTTTGGCATTCTGTTCATGCTGAAACTGACTAACCTGACTAACGCTTTTCATAAATCAGGAGGACTAAAAGCGCATATGGAAAATGAATCTTTCCTTTGACAACACATGGTAAAAATTATTATAGATATTGTACATATTTGTTGACCAAATGTGTGCCAAAAATGTACCCAATTCGGAGCATTATTGCTAAGTTAAGATAGATAAGAGTTTAAAAAGAGAAATTTTATTATCAAAATTAAAATTTAAATGAATTTCCAAATCAAGTCATAATTTTGGCATTCTGTACATGCCGAGACTGACTAACTTGATGCACTTTTAATAATCCAGGAGGATTAAAAAGCACAAGAATCTTTCCTCTGACAACACGCAGTGAAAATTTTTATAGATTTTGCAAATATTTTTTGACCAAATGTCTATCAAAAATGTATCCAATTTGGAGCACTTTTGCTAAATTAAGATAACCAATCTGGCTAGAAAACATTGACTTCAGTGATTTTAGAAAGAGAAATTTTGTTATTAAAATTAAAATCTAATTGAATTTCTGAATCAAGCCATAATTTTGGCATTCTGTTCATGCCGAGATTGACTATTTGTTGACCAAATGTGTGCCAAAAATGTATCCAATTTGGAGCCCTTTTGCTAAATTAAGATAACCAATCTGGCTAGAAAACATTGACTTCACTGACTTTAGAAAGAGAAATTTTATTATCAAAGTTAAAGTTTAGTTGAATTTCAAAATCAAGTCATAACTTTGGCATTCTGTTCCAGCTTTTACTTGCTATCAGCATTTGAATATTTGCACCTATCTTTTCATTGGTCAATTTTAATATTTTGTTAATATCGATTCAATAATTTCTTAAAAGTTCCGAAAGGGGGCGCTCGCCTTGAAATATCACTTAATTTTTTTTACAACTGTTTTATCATTCAAATTTTAAGCAGAATTCATCACAAGGCTTCATTTTTACAGGCGATTAAGGCAAAAAATCTTTGCGTTATGGTAACTAAAAACTATTTCGTGTGGTGATCAAATCTCTTTAAATCAAAGCCGAATTGAAATATGGAATTTTGCATGACATGACCGCGTAGTGCTAAACATACAATTTTAATTTGTTGTTTGGTGTAGCCAAATAAACATTTACGGCATACTGAAGTTATCTTTATTATACATTCATATTACAAAACATGTATTAATGTGATGTGATGTAATTAATACTCGAGTACCACCAGCATTTTTCACATTCTGTATACGAGTATGTTCCCCCCCAATTTTCCCCAACAACATTAATGAAATGAAATGGTTAAACAGATAGACACGTTGATAAAAATTATCAGCAAAGGACATCCCCCCACGATATTATGTTATTTCTGTTCTTGTGCAATTCGCAATACGATTGCAAAAAAAAACAAAAATCTACAAAATTACTTAGTTAACTCCATATATAGATTACCAACTGGAGTTTCCAGGTGGTTACACCAAAGGATTTCCATCTAGTATGGCTTGTAAAAGCAACAGCAACAAAACCAAAACACTGTATAATATTATGCAAAAAAGGAAAAGCGGAAAGCGAATTAATTAAAACTACAGCGAATGGAAGGATAACCAAATGAAGGCAGTGACGTTATGAGGGTGTTTTGCCCGTCGAACTTGAATGTGAGCGAGCTGGCTATGGCGTTGCCACATGGTATGAGGATGATAAGCAGGGAGGTCTGGTTTGCTTTGGTGAAAAACACACACCTCTGTATCATTAACTACGAAAATAACGTGGTACTATATGAATATGCAAAAAAAACAAGATAACATGTGTGCTACTGAAAACAAAACACAAAAAAAAAAACAATTAAAAGGGTAACTTTGGTTCACAAGTCTTAAGGGGTGAAATAAATGGAACACTGTACTAAAAAATTTATTTGGCCGAGTTTTTCGGAAGTTCATTCACAGCTAAAGTGCGGTTACGTATTGGTATCAGAGTCAAAGTTGTGTGCTAAAATGATAATGTGTGGTGCAACCGCTGTTTCACTGGCCGACTCTCTGGTTTCCTCCTGCGGCACAAAGTGAACCAGAAAAAATCGTACGATGCTAATGGGCGTGTGTGTGCGTATGCTAATGGGAATGTGCGCATACGTACATATGTATATGTGTGTGTAAGAATATCATTTAATATGGAAAACCTCTAAAAACCAACAAGTGTGAATCAGAAAACTCTGAGCGTGTGATTTCTACTGGCCTTAACTATTTATACACAAAACGCACATTTATAATCAAAATGAACAAAAAGCGAAAAAAATGTACATATTTGAGCTAGGGGTAATGGAACATTTTCTGATGGTTAATTAAAAAAGTAACGAGAAACGTATATGCTATTGTATACAGATAATGTAGGGATCTATTTTATTTTCTGTGGTTGGGGTTCTTTTTTACATTTCGGCAGAGGATTCAACAATGAACGATTGTGAGCCATAAAACAAACAAGTAAAGGAAATTACATTTTGGAACTGGAGCTAATACAATGGCCAATTTTCAGAAAATGCTCTACACCATTCAAGGAAGAGAGCACAGTACAGCTCAGGTCACGAGCGTGGCCAAGTATATGCCATTAAACAAGTTAATAAGGTGCATTTAGAAAGTATTTTTTTTTTTCTCTTCTGGAGTGGTTATTAGATCCATAAGCGTCAGGATCTCGTAAAAAATAGGAATTAGACTTTGGCGAATACATTTTACTGTACTATTATTCTATAATAATCAGTTATATTTTTCATTTAAGTTCATTAATTGTTCCAAAATTTTTATTCTAACTGAAATATTGAAATATCCATTTGGAAATTTAAAATTTGTATATTATTGAAATACTACACTAAGGTTGCGTGTTCAGATCACGTCGGGTTCACCAAGTGTAGTACTTCAATAATACACAAATTTTAAATTTCCGAATGGTTATAAATTTCGGGTCTTCGTTATTTCAATGTTACAGTCAGATTCAAAAATTTTGAAACAATTCATGAACTTAGGTGAAAAACATAACTGATTATTCTAGAATAATAGTACAGTAAAATGTAGTTTCCAGAAGACTATAGCTCCTATCCAGTTTGCGCCCAATTTATCTTGCACTGCATTCTTCGTCCTTGTAAACGATTATTTTACCTATATATTTCGTGTTCTGTCAAACTTTTTCTTCGCCGCATATCTTTCCTATTACTGAATTTTACCACTTCTTCACAAAAATAATAATGATCTTATCACTTGCACATTTAAAAACTCACTAATTGAACTTGGCATTATAATTGTGAAATACGCAAAAACAAAAGCAAAGTTATCTGCATAAATCCTAAAGTTCGTGTGCATGGTTATTTCGTCCAGACAAGTATTTTGATAGAACATCATGACCACCAAAAATGAACCTTTACAAAAAAAAAAGGAAATTTATGGGTGGCTTTAAAAATATGAAACACACGTTATAGCAGATCGGAAGTAGTTTGCATATATATAAGGTACACAACCAAGTTCCCTCTGTTTGCCAATAGATGGCGCCAGCTGTAAGTGCTAGTCCATTCCGTCATAACCTAAACGTCATGAACCAATCTTAGGCATATGATAAACATACCGCCTCAACGCAATAGTGATATTCTTTTGACGTCATATTCTTTTGGTTGGCTTGGTTTGGTTGGTCATATGCGGAAATATTAATTTCCTTCTTTCACTAGAAGAAAACGGCGACTGAAGCTCAAAAACGTTTACGGAGATGCTGCTTTAGGTGAAACGACCTGTTGGGACGCTGGTTTTGATATTGACGACCGTTCGCGTGAAAGAAGACGAAAACCCCTCCAAGACACTGAATTGACGACATTGCTTGATGGGGATCCATGTCAAACGGAGGTAGAGCTTGCTTCAGTATAAGGAGTTACCTGCCAAGCCATTTCCAAGCAATTGCATGCGTTGGAAATGATTCAAAAGCAAGGAACTTGAGTTCCTTATAAGTTGAAGCCAAGGGACGCTGAGCGTCGTTTTTTCGCCTGTGAATAACTGCTTTAGCGACAAAAAGGAACGGTTTTCTTCATCGTATTGTAACGCGTTATGAAAGATGGATTCATTACAGCAATCCTAAGAAAAGATAGTCATGGGGGTTGCCCGGTCACGTTTCTACGTTGTCGCCTTGGCCGAATATTCACGCTGCGAAGGTGGGACCAGGTCGGTGCTATTTATTACGAGCTGTTGAAACCAAGCGATACCATCATTAGGGATCGGTATCGACTTCAATTAATGCGATTAAGCCAAACTCTGAGCGAAAAAACGCCCACAATATGCAGAATGACACGAAAAAATGATTCTTCGGCATGACAACGCTCGGCTTCACGTGGCCAAACCTGTTAAAACCTACTTGGAAACTCTAAAACGGGAAGTCTTACCCCATCCGCTATATTGTCGAGATATTGCGCCATCCGATTATCACTTGTTGCGTTCAATGACACACGGTCTAGCTGACCAGCAGTTCTACTTATATGACGACATCAGGGAATGGCTAGATTCGTGGATAGCCTCAAAAGATGAACAGTTTTACGGTAACGGAATACTTTCAATAAATCATCTTTTCATAATAAAGTCGCATTTAAAAAAAAAAAAAAAACTGCGAAACCTTAGTTGCGCACCTAATATATTCTGTCGCTAATAGTATATCGATCCGGGCTGAGGACTGAGACCGGCACAGTGACTTCTGTAGAAAATTCTCCACCATGAATCTTCACCCCTCTTAGGATAATATCCTACTTGTTACCATAACTTTGAGGTCCGTATACAAAACCTGACAATTATGAATAACTATAAATAGTTTCAAAATGGCAAAACAGCTTCCCATTTGATTACAATTTTATATTCCATTTAATTCATTCCATAAAACTTTCATATACGAATACATTTAACAACTCAATATTCACATTGTGTGTCATGGGTGATGACATCATTTCCACTTCCGCAAACGTCATATTGAATACGATCAAACAGACCGACGGGCAGTCGTTAGTACAACGTTACAGCAAATGATTGGCCTTTATCTCGCAGCAATATTTTATTGACCTGACCCCCATATCCTGCATGGTGTAGAGCTATCGAAAAAGGGCGAATGGTCTCTTTTGTTTCATTTGATATTAATACATTTTTCGTTTTTTGCTAAATTTATTTATTGTTTGGGATTTTTAGTGCCTTCTCTTCGTGTTTAAATTTTACTTTTTCTGTGATTGTGTTGGGCCATTTTCAATATTTAATTTGTTTCTTTTTTTGTTTTAGTTGCTCTAAAGTGAACTCAGTTTAATGGAAACATTGGTTTTTTCGGGAACACTAAATGGTAAAAATTGTGGACGTGTATGAGCAAAGGCTTAAGGGCCTTTTATCTACATGTATGTGTTTGTGAGAACGGTTTGGTAGTTGCTGTGTGCCTGAACATGTGGTTGTGGTTGGTGTTGGGAAATTTTTATATACCTGTGGATCCATCACACCCTTCGTTGTGAGCGGAACATCCAGCACCAGGCTCTCCTGTTTAGCAGACAAACACACACAATGGTCGTGGTACGATTTCGTGGTGGTAGTGGTGGTGGTGGTGGCAGAGGTGATGGCATTGGTAGTAGTGGTAGTTGCAAGGGGTCATTTTACAGATACGTATATATATATATATAGTAATTGAATTAAATGTTTATACAAAATATTTCGACATGAGGAGGGCAATACAGAGACCAAAACTGATACTAGCAAATGGTATCACACAAACGTACTACACATATATGTAAACGTTTATAGATTTATATGCATATGCGATATGCATATGTACGTGATGGCGACTGTGTATATGATGTGATTTTAATGGTTTGTAAGCAACAGATATACAAATTAACCTTATGCGTTTGTTTGGTATTTTTCATTTATTTATTTTTTGCGTTTTTCTTTTTTTTTCACAAGAGTCAGATTTTATGGCTTCGGTCTGGCATTTTCAGATAAAACTGCGATGATAATCCTAAAACTGTCCTGATTTCGCATGATAAACAAAACCAAAATGATGTCGTTGTTTTTAATTTATCTTTTGGATTCACAGTACAAACAAAACAATTTTATGAATTTTGCGGAAACACAAAAAAAATATAAATAAATATCAAGTTTCCATGCCATATGAAGAGTACGAATATTTAGTAAATGTATGTAAGTTATAGGATATGTAAATGTATGAATGCATGTGTGTAAAGGAATTTAATATGAATGAATTTAAAACGTAATCTCTTTTTGGAGTTTTATTTTTCGTACTAGAGACACACACACACACAGATGAAGAGAGATATATAACTTTACAAAAAGGACATATAATGATTGGCAGAGGATTTCAAACACAAAAATGTAAATGATAAATGTAAATCCAACAAATTTAAAGAGATTTCGTTAGAGCAAATAAGGGAAGTATAATAAGTTGGGTAGATTCGACTAACTAGAGACGCAATTTCTTGTATGAGTTCTAAAAATGCATGGCAATTTAATAAACCTTGCGCCTTGGAATTATATGTCTAATATTAATAATATAAGTTGACACAATAAACTGCAGACTTCTATAAAATGTTCTCAAAATTCTGTAGCGAATACTGAATATGATGCTCTCCAATAAGCAAATATAGAATATATTCATTTGCAAAAGTTTAATGAAAAATTATGATTTCAAACACAAAAACAACGGTTTTAGCTACATAACTGAACAACATCTCTTAGTCATCATAAGAGTCTCCTAACTATAAGAAGATCATAGACGCAATTAGGCATTATTATCTGAAGGGCGTAAAGAGATAATAAATATTAAGCATTTAAAAAAAAAGTATTAAAATTATCAATTTAGTTTGGGGATTAGAATTGTAAGTTTCTTCTTTTAGACGATTTCCAGAGAATATTGGATGGCGGGCAAAAAAAAGTATTAAAATTATCAATTTAGTGTGAAAATTAGAATTGTAAGTTTTTTCTTTTAGACGATTTCTAGAGAATATTGGATGACGAACCAGACGTGGCTATTCGTTTACAAAATTAGGTCAAAATTATACACTAGCAACAGCTTCTTATGTTTACACCCATTGAATTTAAATTTAAACAAAATACCAAAAAACTCCTTATTCAACTAAATATTGAACCACTCAGAGCAATCAACGAAAGTGGAATTTTCTTACTTTTATAGGAATGTTTACCTATATTTTTCAAGGAAGGCAAATGAGTAATGACTTATGAGCCGTTGATCGCCTCTTAGTGGGTCGCGAAACTAAATTTAAATCTAAAATTTGGATGATTTTAAGATTCATCACTCATTGTCCTTCAATGAAGATTTACAAAGTATTTCGCCTCCGAATTAAGTTATTCACGAGCTAAATACTTTTGAAAACACCCATTAAAATAATTTCCGCATATTTATTTCTCCTTTCTTGTCTTTTCTTCATCATACTCTTATAATATATGTCTAATCATTGTTTGTAAAACATTCTTTGGAAATTTTGATTCATAATTTTGTTTCCAAAGACGATCTTAGATACTACATATTTTGACTTTTACTTTAAAATGTTTCTTAGTGGAACTGTGTTGAAAGTGTTCGCAAAAACTAGCATTTTTGGAAAAATTTTGTAAGTGCAAAAGTCAAAAATATGTCTTAAATAATTTTGAGTTGAAAACCAGAGCTCAAACTTTTCGAAATCATATCTGGTACATATGTCAATAGTTGTCGGAGTTATAAATATTGTATTACAAATAACTAGAGGAAAAGAACGTTAAAACTTACTACAAATGCCTCGAAATTTGACTAATAGTATAGAAACTTTAAAAATATGTAGGATTTAATCGCTCCCGAATGTTTATTTACACAAAAAATTTAGTCAAATGTCCAATATCAAAAAAAAAAAAAAAAATTACATCCAGAAAGCATGATTTTGAGAGGAAGTATCTTCAAAAACTTTTAGATCTCGAGCTGGTTAATTAAGAGACAAAAATCTTTGTTAAATCACAATTAAACAACTAAAATTTCATTTTTAGCAGGTGACTGAAAATAGATATTTTTGTATAGAGTGCGACTCGCCATATGTACTCTGCATTAGAGTTCATTTTGAGTTCGAATTATGCCCATTATGTTAGCACGCCGAAAATATTTCTTTTAAGACAGCATTTAATATTTTTGGAACTAATTCTGTTCAAAGTCTTCACATAATGATGTAGGAAATTTAAGTTGTGGATGTTAACAATCGAATAAAAAAATTTGTAAAATTTATTTAACTTTAGTGTAACATAAGAGGAAACTTATTTGCTTCAGAATTTGGCGAATTAAGTCATTCGAAATTTGAATTAAATTTTGGAAATGATACAATTACACTTTTGAAAAAAAAACACACGGATTTTAATTACGGAGATTCTACTAAATTGTTACTATTTTGATCAAATTTGAGCAAAAAGTACAATAAATATTATTGTCAAAAATGAATTAAATAGTAAGTAAGTAATCTTGTTAATTTAAATAAAACAAAACAAATCTAAAATATGAATTTTGTTAGAAAAAGAAAAAATCCTCAATGGGAGGCTTCTTTATTTCCAAGATTATCTAAAGTTAAATAAGGAAAATTGCCACTAAACTTTACTTACAAAGAAAAATTAAAATTCCGGTTTTCCTTTACAAAATAAGTAATGTGTAATTTTTACAAATTTTTTTTTTTTTGGAAAATTAATATTTTTTAGATGTTTTAATTCGCTTTAGATATGGCTATAATATTATATTGTATATGAAATCTGCCGAGTATTATCTGTTTACTCTGCTTAAAAGTAAAAGTTTTTCTTTTTTTTTATGTGGAAAATAATATCTCTGAAACGAAAATGACTTTACTGACTAACTAATTCTAAGAGAGTTGGACAAAGTGATATCCTGGCAGGGTACTAAAAATTGTTCAAATAATCGGCAAAATGCAATAGAATAATAATATAAAAATATCACCGTATTTCCATTAAATGAAGCACTTCGTTCGTCAAACACACGAACAGCTATTTGTTTTTGTCTTTATAATTCCAATAGATTTTCGTTTTGAAGAACCATATACAGGGTTATCCATGTTATCCATTTAGTGATTTCAAAACCGCCGCAAGAGGTGTGACTCTTTACGTTGATATTAATACGTTTTTATTTTGCGACGAATGTTAAGACACGTACTGATATTATACCCAATAATGATACTGTAAATTTTTTATACTTTCTGAAGTTTGTAAGAAATTGAGATGAACAGTTTTGGATTTTATGATATCACGTTGATGCACTTTAATTAGGGTTTCCAATTGAGAGGAATAATTTTATCGAAATTGTTTGATATTTTTGAAAAACAATAAGCGGAAAGGCTTGTAAAAATCTATATTCCGTTTGTCTATGCAGGGTTATCCATTTGGTGGTTTCACAGCAAGACCGGCAAGGCTGTCAGCAGTTAAATACCTGTTATTTATTATGTGTTATTTATTGTTATTTATTTGGTGAAAGGTTTGTCGGTTACGAATATGGACCGTTTAACAACCGAAGAACGCGTAAAAATAGTTAAAGCTTAATACAAATGTGGTAATTCAAAAGCGGACACTTTTCGTGCATTACGGAGTGATTATGGTCGTCATAATCGACCTACTAATGTTAATGTTATAAAGAAATTTGAAACGACTGGAAGCGTAACAGGTGTAGCGAGGTCTGTGCATCATCGCATTGTACTCACTGCCGAAATTGTAGCCTCTGTTAGGGAAAGTGTTGCGGAAATGGACGATATGTGGTTTCAAAAAGACGGTGCCACCACGAGCCACAAACCGACCGATTTTGGCTTTATTGCCTGAGAAGTTTCCACAAAGCTTAATTTTCGGTATGGGTAGCTTCAAAGATCATGCGATTTAGATTTAGATTTGTGGGGATATGTCAAAGACCGTGTTTATGCGGATAACGCCCAAACGTTGGAGTATTTATGTAAACACCAACATTCGTCAAGTTATTACAAAAATGACGCCCAAAATGTGCGAAAAAGTAGTCAAAAACCACTTCATTTATCATTTAAATGATTAATTTGTATTGTAAAGGGTGTCCAAACAAGAACGCAAGATTTAAATTTGGCGCCATTCAAAGTGTCATTGTTTGACATTTGAACAATTATTATTGTTTGCTAGTAGAAGGTACGAGGTTAGTAAAAATGGAGCGCTACACGAATGAATTTTACCAAAATGGTGAAAGTTTTGCGGCTACAGTTCGCAAATTGCGATCAATTTGGGGTCACAATAACGCTCCAAAAGAGTCAACTGTAAAGAGATTAATGGATAAATTTGCCAAAACTGGGTCTGATGTAAAGATAACAACGCGCCTTTGACCAGGTCGATCGACCGAAAATGTCGCAGCTGTACGTGATGATGTCGATCAAACTCCATCCACCTTAATTGGACACCGAGCTTAGCAAATTTGTGTCTCCAAATCCACTTATAAAGTTCAATTGACTCAGGAACTGAAGCCAGCTGACCATGGACAGCGAAGGGGGTATTGGAGAAACAACATGAAAATGCTGATTTTGCCGATAAAATCACCTTCCGTGACGAGGCCCATTTCCACCTTGATGGCTTCGTCAATAGGCAGAATTGTCGCGTTTGAGGTGAGGAAAATCCTCGAGTGATTCACGAGAAGCAAATGCATCCACAATGTGTCACTGGATTTTGGGCTGGAGGAATCATTCCTTTTTTATGACAATGAGGTATGTCAAGCGCAAACAGTCAATGGTGTTCGGTATCGTGAAATGATTACCAGTTTTTTCGTGCCTAGAATTTAAGAAATGAATGTGGAGGGCATGTGGTTTCAACAAAACGGCGCCATACATACAGCCAGAGAAACACTTCAATTGCTGCATCAGTTAAATTTAAATCTTGCCTTCTTGTTGGGACACCCTTTATAATGGCAAGGTTCAAACATTGTAATGAAATACAAGTTCCATAAAGTTTCACATAAGGCTATGATTTGTGTTTTATTTAACTTTATTTTTGAAACTGAAAAATGGATAACCCGGTATTTTCCTGTGAACCAATATGAAGAAATATTGAAAAAATGTATGGCTGCAACATTGTGTTTTTTTTTTTTAATTTTGATAATTAATAAAAACTTTCTTACGTTTCATAAAAACCCTCTTTTCAATGATTTCGTTCGTAGATGATTCATTCTTCTATCGTTTTGAATGGTTAATGGAAACCGACTGTATGTTGCTAAACGGCTATAATCGAGCTAATATTTTCACAGTATTATCAATTTTGTTAAACTACTGCTTCGTTTTGCCTTTTAATTAAATTTTAATTAAAATTAATAATGTTATGTTCTGCCGATTTTATCAACACTTTATAGTAAAAATGGACTAATTTTTCCTGACCTTTCCTAATATGTGCAAAATTCACATTGCAATTTTTTTTCAAATAAATGAGAAATTTTGCATTTCGATTTTTATATTTTTCGTATTGTTATAATAGTATACTTTTACATAAATTTAATGGTTTTGAATACGCCAAAAATGCTGTTTATTAAATATATATAATTTTATATATAATTTGTAAATTTATTTTAATTATCTAAATTTTGTTAAATTACAGCTTCTTTTTGCATTTTAATTTAATTTTAACTCAAATTAATTATATTTTGTTTTGCCGATTTTATTTTTTTTTTTACGTAATTTTAGTGATTTTTAATACGTCAAAAATTCTGTCCATTAAATATATAAATTTATATATATAATTATATATTCTATCTATCTGTACGAGTATATCTATTAAATATATATAATTATATGTATATATAATTTTATATTTAATACACAAAACAAATTAATTCATAGAGAGTTGGTTAAAAACGAGAGATTTCTTACAAACGAAGTCATTTCTTATAGCGTATCTAGAGAAAATATAGAAATAATTTCGATTCCACTTTAACCCAAATTGGAAAACTTAGATGGTATTTTTGGTTTGGTGTTGAATTGCAATTATCGTATCTACTGTAAGAATTCATGGACACCGCTTACTCATATAGCCTGTATTAAAAAATTGATTCTTGGCTTAAAAAAAAATAAAATTTCTCATAGCGGACAACATAGAGAAAAATCAAACTGTAAGCAAAATATTATAAATATCCGAGAAAATCTAAATTCCACCATATTGATAAAATATTATATATAGACCGTACGAGTTCTTTATTAAATTACTACTACATTATCTCGGAAGAAGAAGCCATTTCCGGGAAAGAAACCATTAAAAGTATTAATTTGTAATATGCAAATATTTTCCTTAAAAATTTGTTGATATCGTCACATTTAATGACTCGACAATATGCTACATTGGCATTGAAAGAACTCTACTTAATGGCATCACATAAGCTTTTAGCGCTTTTGCATTTACAGCACATACTATGTGTGGTTCTGCATGAAATATTTCAAATAACTCGCTTCATAATTGTTTTTAAGATACGTTCCTTTTATTTGTTGCCTTATGTTCCAAAGAAACCTCTAGAAACGCACTTATCTCGCTACGTGCCCATTAAAACACCAAAGTTATACCAAAGGGAAATGAAATAGATTGTTTTCTCATCTTAAATTTTTAGAATGACTTGTGAAACTCAAAAGGAAAGACTATTTGCTTACTTTCAAAATGTTAAATTGACAAGACACAAAAAATGTACTTGCAGGACAAAATTGCTAATCACGATGGTTGGGCCATGTTTAAAATCTCTCTTTTGGCAGAAGAAAATTATGTTTGACAGTTTTCAGAATTAATGAAACATTTATTGTCAGGCTATAATTAAAAAAAAAAAAGGATTCATGCTACAGCCAAGTGAGAGAAAAACAATTTCAATGAAATCCAACTGGCACGCCATAAGAAACCCACATTTTGATGAAGAATCAGTATACGACCGGGTGATCCCAAAACTAGCCGACGTGACGTATAGATAGTGCCAAGTATTAAAATTATTTTGGTGAAAAGTGGCAACCTTATAAAACATATGTTTTAAGATTCAAAGCGTCACGTTGTTTAGTATTTTTATTTGAGCCATCAAAAATAAAAAAATCTCAGTGAATTTGCAAACATGGAAAAAAATTGGTCTCCGTTATATAATTCAATATTTCCACGTAAAAGGTCTCACTCAGTCCAACCAATATTAAATGCGAGTTAGACTCTATTCTAGACGAGTCTGTTCTTTCGTTTACGACTGTAAAATTGGGTAACAGAGTTTAAACGCGGCCGTACGAACTGCCACCGTAGTGACCGACCAATTGAGGTGTGTCCACGCCAGACGCCTTTAAGAAAATCCACAAAATAGTATTGGGCAATCGTCGGCCAGAGGTGCGTGAGCTAGCAGAAATGATAGGCATTTCAAAAAGTTCTATACATCGTATATTGACCGAAGATTTGAAGATGAGAAACCTGTGCGCAAGATGGGTGCCACGCTTGCTTTGAATAGAACAAAAATAGGGTCGTGAATATGTTCCAGTAGAGTGTTTGGCGATGTTTCACCGCTAGACACATGAAACATGGGTTCATCATTTCACACCTGAAACAAAGGAACAGTCAAAGCAGTAGTCTGGAAAGGAAGAATCGTGTCCAAAGAAGGCAAAGACGGTTTCATTTGTAAGTAAGATCATGGCGTCTGTTTTTTTTTCTTTGGAATGCGCATGGGATTTTTGTTGATTATCAAAAGAATGGAAAAACCATCAACGGCAAATACTATGCTAATTTTTTGCAGCGTTTGGCTGATGCAATTATAGAAAAGAGGCCGCATTTGGCGAAAAAAATGTATTGTTTCATCAAGGCTTAATCACTATTGCGATGGCCAAAATTAATTAATTAAAATTCGAATTGCTTCATCACGCACCACATATGTCAGATTTAGCTCCCTCCGACTATTTTCTATTTCCAAACGTGAAAATCTTTCTCGATGGTGAAAGATTTGCCAATAATGAAGAGTTGGAGTCTGCGGTTGATGCCTTTTTTAAGGAGTTTCACAGTTCTTACTACAAAAAAGGTTTAGAAGCTATCGAATATCGAGTGTATCGACCTAAAAGGAGATTATGTTGAAAAATAAAGACATTTTTTCCCAACATTGTTTGTGTCTTCTTTGTTAGGTCATTTAGTTTTGGGACCGCCCTTATACCTTCTCAAGGGTCCTTTGAAGTACAAGCTGTGAAAAATAAATCCTTATTTTACAACATTACAAAATGCATAAAAAATAAATAACTTATATGCCCCTGAAAGGATCTACGTCTTTTCATTGAATATTAATAAAATATACCAACCACAATTCTCATCAAACAAACGGGGAAAGCTTATAACGACTTTTGTGGAAATCCGACAAAACAAATTCCATTCTGAATCGTAAAAATAACGTCAAATTATTGAATGCTAAGTTCCTTTATATAGTGTCCTAAATTTAGCTTATACAGTTGAAAGTGGCGAACTATAAAAATTATTATCAAAGTTTCTGGTATGTGAGTTTGTTAATTGTCAGTTTTGAGGACGTGCGTCGCTGTCCCATTAAAATCAAATCAATTCAGCAATTTTACAGAAATAATGAAGTCCTTATTCTAATGTATTTGTGTAGAGAAATTTGTAGGTTTTTTGCATCACTAAACTTTGACTGATTATGAAAAGGCAGATGTGTGATGGGAGATTCAAGCATGCCAATGTGTTTGAATACCAGCCACGCATTGGAACTCTGGTTCAATAGCAATTCATGTGCTAGTTTTCCAGCATTAGGTTGCCGTTTTTAACATGTTCGTTTTAGAGCAATTTTTCATAACAACCATTTTATACTAGAATATATGCTAAAAATCATCTGGTCAGGAACAGCTCCTTGACATCCTTCAAAAGAGAGTTTTTTTCCTACCACCAAACCAGAATAGTTATATTGGCATGTATCTACCCAACTTCTCACTCTATCCCTCGTTTGCCTAACAAAATCCATGTCAGAAGAACACAAACATAAATTGACAATTTAAGACAATCCATCCGAAACAAAATAAACAAAAAATTATGCAACGCGATATGAAATTTGAACATGTCGATTTGATGATAGATGACAAAGATAATGAACGCTACAAAAAACAAAAAAAAAATGTTTTGCTTATTCTCTTTTAGGGTAGACAACAACACAATATCAAATTTATAGATTGTAATAGAGTACAGATACGATAGTGTTGCAGTTAATAGAAACAGATTATTGAGTTGTTTGTCGTAGATGTATAATAAATATTTTTAGAATTTATAAAGTTAGTAAGGGATTAGTAGACACGTCGTTCAAATACACACAAAGATTAATTAACATCCAATTTGAATATAAATTCTTCCAAACTTAGAAAAGTAATGTATGAAGTAATCATAAATATGATGATCCTTTTTCTTTTTGTTATGGTGATTAACAGACGATATTTGTCTGTGTATGTTTAAGTTAACTTACCTTGCTCGTTTTTGGTTTTATCTACAGTTTGACAACGTATACGCCATTCTTGTAATTCTGGTGAGGGTATTAGACCAGCTGAACCTCCTACGGCATCGAGACGAGCTTGCCACCAATGTTGATCATCTTTGCTAATGATCTAAGAAAAGCAACACACATTAGCTATTAGTGAAAAGTTTAACAACAAGATCTAACTATTTATACTGTAACAATAACAGATAGTGATTGGTATCGTAAAGAATTCCACTGTTTTGACACATTCCTTACCTTCTAGGTAGTCTATATTTTTACTTACTTGCAAAATATCACCCACTTGAAAGGCTATGCCTGCTTGAGCGCATGGTATCAGCTCATCATCCAATGGATTATAATCAAATTGTGCTCTTACGAATATCTATAATGATACAGATTTCACATAATGTTGAAAACTGGGATAAAAACTGGAGGACAACATAAAAGTTCTGCGCAAAGTGTTGATGCCAATTGATTAGTTGTGGTTCGCATGAAGATGAAAATGACAATTCAGTATGGAAGAATTTTCTTACGTTTTTAAGTTATCATGAATGTAGAATTTCTATGGAATCCAAAATATTAATGGACTTCATTTACGGAAAATGTATGTCTCATAAGTGTACATTTTACCATATTTATTTTTTTCGTCATTAAAGCACAATTGAAGGATGTGATTTTTAGTATGGAAGTTGGTGTATCTTCATTTTTAGACATGGAACTCAATATGTATCAATGTGTTGGCTGTTTATTCCAACATCGTTAATTCATTTGCGACGAATTGTCATCATACTGTTGGCAACATACTCGTATTGGAGATGATTTCTAGTACAGAGTAATTATTGATCTGAAATTTAGTCTTTAAGAACGTATACTTTTTTCACACAATTCTCGTCTCGAAATGTCGTCATATTATTGGCTACATATTGGAGATGATTTCAATAACAGAGCAATTATTGAACTGGAATTTAGTCTCTAAGAATGTATATTGTTTTCACACAATTCTCGCACATTTTAAAACAGTCGAATACCAAAATAGGGAGCTTGTAGTTTAAATCTGAATATTGATGATTATTTCAATAACAGAGCAGTTATTGAATTGGAATTTAGTCTCTAAGAATGTATGCAGTTTTCACACAGTTTGGTACATTTTAAAACAGTCGAATAAGAAGTAACGTGCTTATAGTTTAAATCTGAATATTGAATATACCGAATATTATATTAGATTATTTTGTAACAATCAGAAAATATGACCCTAGAGTTTCATGCAATCTGTAGTCATAACATACCACCGGATCAACAAGTGGTTGAAATTATTTCTTACTCCTGATACGTATAGGCTAAATTTTTAAGATTTAAGTTTTTCAGGTCGGCAGCACTGGTTGATAATGGCGTCCAAACGTCATCCGTTAAATTGAAAATTTTACAGTATACTCTGCCATTTCATCATGGAAAGACTAACAAACGAGCAACGATTGCAAATTTATTATCAAAATTCGTGCTCTGTGACAAATGTGCATCGTTTGATACGACCATTTTATGGTCGTCGTAATCGACCTGCCGAATCAACAATTCGTACTGTTATCTTCAAATTTCGCACCAAATTTACATCGTTGAACATAAAACCATCGACTCGCATGCGTAGAGTGCGTACCGAAGAAAATATTGCAGCCGTAGCGACCAGTGTTAATGACGATCGTGAAATCTCAATTCGTCGCCGTTCTCAACGATTGGGCATGTGTTAATCAACCACAAGGAAAATTTTACACGTCGATTTGGGTTTGAAAACCCATAAAATTCAACTCACGCAAGAATTGAAGCCGAATGACCTACCAACAACGTCTAATTTTTAGTGAATGGGCCTTACAAAAACTCAATGAAAATCCACTGTTTTATCGAAAAATTGTGTTCAACGGTGAGGCTGCTCATTTCTTGCTGAACAGATACGTACACAAGCAAAACTGTTGCATCTGGAGTGATGAACAACCACATGCCAAACATGAATTACCGATGCATCCCGAAAAAATGACAGTCTGGTGTGGTTTATGGGCTGGTGGCATCATCGGTCTATGTTTTTTTTTTCAAAGACGACCGTGGAAAAAACGTTACCGTCAACGGTGAACGATATTGGGCCATGATATGCGATTTTTGTTTTTACCCCAATTGTCTGAGTTGAACTTGGTTGACATGTGGTTTCATCAGGACCGTGCAACATGCCACACTGCTCGTGAAACAATGGATATGCTAAGCGATGAATTTGGTAAGCAGCTTATCTCTTGATTTGGCCCTGTGAGTTGGCCCCCAAAATCTTGTGATTTAACGCCTCATGATTATTTCTTGTGGGGTTATATCAAGTCGTTAGTCTATGTGGACAAGCCGAACACTATTGAAGCCTTACAGGATAACATAACACGCGTTATTTGTGGAATACAGGCCGAAATGCTAGAAAAAGTGAAGAAAAATTAGACCTTCCCAGTGGACATTTTGAGACGGAGCCGCGGGCAACATTTACATGAAATTATGTTTAATAATTAAAGGGCAAAGACCAATTTATCGATTCCAATAAAAACTTTAATATATGATGCAAATTTGAGTGTTTTATTCGACTTTTTAAAAAAGCTACGATTAAAAAATCACCCTATAAAACGATCTCAGTTACTGCAACACAACTTCCATATTTCTGATACTTCTGCCCCACAGTGGCAACATATTGTGCAAATTATAGCAACTGTTGCAAAACTCGCACATGGATTTGAAAAGCCGAATTTCGGATAACTGCAATGCGATAAAGAATGTCAAATAACATCTGACGCAAATTTGTTGTATACATTATAACGCTGCAATCAATTTTTACAGCTCCGACAAGCGAACTTTATAAAGACAATAAGGCAGAAAAGAAGGCGCCCTTAACCTAAAGAAACGTAATATGAAGAGTGTGCTGGTATTGTGAAGGCAGTATTTCTAACTGCCACGATAATTATCGATGATGGCAGGCGTTACCAACCATCAAACTAGAATACTTGTAAGTTTAGCGAAGCAAAACCGCGGATTTGGAACAACATAGCTCGATTAGCACACTGCATCAACCTTACCAACCAATAACTTTGGATTGGTAGAGTCCGCGGGGGTTTAACGTGAGTTGCGCCGCGAAGGCCTTACCCACAGTGTGCTTATCACACTGGGCATATTACAATGCAATTGTCAGCGTCCCCTGGGATAGCCAAGTTAACTTGGACTATCTGGGAATAGGGGCTGACAATTTTGGGAGTATACCATCGAAATTGTCAGCCCTTTCTTCCAGTTAGAAGATACCAAACTGATTATGCTAGTATGATAGGATTGGTAGAATATTCAATGAAAATATATCAACGTAAACAGGCTCAGGAAATGAAGTCGATGATCGCTGCAAAATTGGTAGACAAGCCTAAAAGGGCCACATGGCTATATCCATGCATTGGGGAAAGAACAAAGATAATAAGGAAACTTCAATTATTTCCTATATACGCCTTATAATCGATAATTAATTGATCACAATTCATTTAGTAATAGCTCGTTTATTTTAGGATCATGTTATATATATTATGGATTATAATGCATGATATTGTGGATTAAAATCTCAGTACAACCATGTATGAGAACACGTTTATGCGTTCTTAAGCAATCACAGCAAGAACCATTCCTTGGTTTAATTCACATAGACAATTTTTGCACGTGGAATGGAAACATTTATTGTGCAACAAATTATGGTTTAATGCCGGATGGGACGATACTCACCACAATAGTTTTGTCATAACAACAGCTTTTGGCACACAATGGTGCGATTCAATTTAAACAAGATCGGACCTTCATTTAGAACTACTATGCCAGAAATTATCGATAAATTGAATAATGTTGTTTCGGCTGGCCTATGAATGGAAGGAAGTGCGCCTGCGTTTTCAACAAGATATGCTTGCTATACTCATTAGACGAGAGAGCAGTTAAAATAATAAATTGCGTTGCGCGAACCATATCCGAAGTTATCGGAAATCGCGAATTCGACTGAAAAACTAGTAACTAAAAGAAAATTCAGCATATGCACCAGAATTAGGTTCCCTGAGGATTTTCTAAACTCACTGAGCTTGAAAGGTTCCCATATGCATTTTTGATGTAAAATAAAAATTTTTGCGTTTTTGTGACACATCTGTCAATGGGAGATTCAAGGCATACAATGGTGTGGTTGAATTTAAACGAGATCGGACGTTCATTTGGAGCTGCTATGTCAGAAATCATCAATAAATTTAACAATGTTGTTTCGGCTGATCTGTGAGTGGAAGATGAAGGTTGCTATACTCATTAGACGAGGGAGCAGTTAAAATAATAAACTCCGCTGCAAAAAGGATATTCCCCAGAATATGGATTTTTCTAAACTCACTAAGCTTGAAATTCTCCCGTATGCATTTTTGACGTGAAATAGTAATTTTTGCGTTTTTTTGCGACACTTGGAACAGCCGTAGTATTGGAACCAAATTTAGAATATGTAATTTTTCACAAGTCGTACATTCGCTTGGTTCATTTATGCTCCACTAGATGTTAAACCCAATCAATGTTTTCAAAATATGGCTGTTTCGAACATCTACCAATTTTTATGCCACACTCACCCTGATCCTTCTTGGTAACAATATTGAGTATTGATTGCTTATTAAAAACTTGTAGAGCACAAAATATTAACTTTCTAACTAAATTTATGTTTTGCTATGCTACTCTAAGAAATGTCTAGAAACTGAACAGAAAAATTATGATCCTTTCACCATGTAGGAAACTTTGCAATTCTTCGCATATTCTACACATATATCTCACATTTGCCAGATCAGAGCTTTCATTTATCTTGCAGCTTCTTGAGAAAAAATTGTGATATATCAATAGTATGAAAATGACATTTCGATACTCACAAAATGTACAAGAAAATATAATTTTTCACAAGTCGTACATTCGCTTGGTTCATTTATAGTGGAGCATAAATGAATAGAATATGTAATTTTTCACAAGTCGTACATTCGCTTGGTTCATTTATGCTCCACTAGATGTTAAACCCAATCAATGTTTTCAAAATATGGTTGATTCGAACATCTACCAATTTTTATGCCACACTCACCCTAAACCTTCTTGGTAACAATATTGAGTATTGATTGCTTATTAAAAACTTGTAGAGCACAAAATATTAACTTTCTAACTAAATTTATGTTCTGCTATGCTACTCTATGAAATGTCTAGAAACTGAACAGAAAATTAGAATCCTTCCCCCATGTAGGATACTTTGTAATTCTTCGAATATTCTATATATACATCTTACATTTGCCAGATCAGAGCTTTCATTTATCTTGCAGCTTCTTGGGAAAAAATTGTGATATATCAATAGTATGAAAATGATATTTCGATACTCACAAAATGTACAAGAAAATGTAATTTTTCATAAGGCTTACTTTCGCTTGGTTCGTTTATGCTCCACTGTATGTTAAACCCAATCAATGGTTTCAAAATATGGTTGATTCGAACATCTACTAATTTTTATGCCACACTGATCCTGATCTCTCTTGGTAACAATATTGAGTATTGATTGCTTATTAAAATCTTGTACAGCACAAAATATTAACTTTCTAAACAAATTTATGTTCTGCTATGCTACTCTATGAAATGTCTAGAAACTGGACAGAAAATTAGAATCCTTCCACCATGTAGGATACATTATAATCCTTCATACATTCTATATATATGTACATCTTACATTTGTCAGATCAGAGCTTTCATTTATCTTGCAGCTTCTTGAGAAAGAATTATGATGATATGTCAGTAGTATGAAAATGATATTTCGATATTTACAAAACATGATCTTGTATTACTTTTGTCTCTTCATGTTAGTAAATTTTCTCCTTTTGAGACTTATAATTTCGTTTTGCGCAAAACTTTAGCTGAAATGTATCAAAATTTAATGAAATTTTAAGTTTTCATATTCTTTAGCGGAAACCACATCAATTCTGGCATTATTTAACTAAAAAATACATGTACAATAATTTCATCATAAAACGCAGAAATTTGTCATCACTTCAAATCTAACCAAAAAAATAGATCAATCACATACAAAACATAAAAAACAAACACAAAATTTTGATCATGATTTAGGAACTCAAACGAAAAATGCTGGAATATTCTTAAAGGAAACAAATGTACAATGGTTCTGCTCTAAAAAGACATCAGCAGTTTTACGTGAAAGGCCGATGTCAAAACAGAGACTCACAGATAGATAGAGAAGGAAGAGAGATATATAGAGAGTGTGTATGTTTAGATTACTTACTAGAACTGGAGCTGGTCTTATCCTGAAAAGCTGCTGATTGCGATGATTTTGTTGTAGAGTGAAACATTTTCATATGCATGTACAGGATTTTTTTTTTGTTCGGTTCATGTAAAAATGCAAATGCGAATATTTTCACATAAATGCGATTTTCGTTTTCGTTGTTTGGTTTGGTTTCAAAGCGAAAGAAATGAAATTTTATGTTAATGAGAAACAAACGACGAGTAAAGAATATGCGCTAATTATACAAATAAAACAAAAAACTATTATGAAGGAAAACAATTAACTCAAAAACTACATATTTATACTAAGAACAAAATGAGGAATTATAGAAAACAAGAGGAAACACAACAACAACAGAGCAACAAATCTTTAAAATATGACAAGAAAGAAATTCAACTCAACTCAACCCAACTCAATTCAACTAACTAACGTAAGAACGACACAAGGAACGTAAGACGACACAAGGAAACAATTCCTGACTAAGAAGTAGGTCCTTGTGAGATGTTCGTGTAAAAAAAACTAATAGAGATTGAAAAGTAAATTCAAACACTACAAGAGAAGAGGAGCAGCAGCAGGAGGAGGAAAAAATCAAGGATGGTGTATGAAAAATTATGCAGACAGACCAAGTTTTTAAGAACCAACTGAAAAATGTGTTAATATACGTGGCACGTTGACGTGGACACGACTTTGCGTTTTGCTGGCAACTTTTAGGTAGGATGAGTGCAAAAATGCTCGTGAGATAAAGTAGACGAAACTAAAGTGCAAAATCTATTAACGAGAGAAATGTCGGACGTTTACACATTTAACGATTTGGAATGATGGAACTAAAGAAATCAATTAGGAAATTTGATTGATTTTCAATGGAGAAACGGGCTTGCCCAGAAACTAAATTAAAATAATTACCAAAAACAATGCCGCTATAAATAAAGGTGACTTTATCGTTTATAATAATTGACAAACAACGCTGCTATAAATAATAATTACAAAAAAATAGTTTATAATAATTGAAAAAGATGTCGTTATGACAGCGTATTTTCAGACGGTGAAATAAATAAATAATAAT
>JAHXMU010000770.1:227887-244326 GCA_019455685.1 Philornis downsi | reverse complement strand
TATGACAGCGTATTTTCAGACGGTGAAATAAATAAATAATAATTACATAAAAATAGTTTATAATAATTGAAAAAGATATCGTTGTGACAGCGTATTTTCAGACGGCAAAAAAAATAAATAATAATTACAAAAAAATAGTTTATAATAATTGAAAAAGATATCGTTATGGCAGTGTATTTTCAGACGGTGTTTTCTGAAAACGATGTCGATATGTCTCTAATGTTACAATTTTCATTTTATTTATTTCACGATTTAATAATCTTTATTATAGTTATATTGAACAACTTTTTTCACAAGTATATTGAAATATTCAAATACCATTTTATCATTTTCCATTTAGACAGTTTTAGGTCACATATCAGCCATACATTTACATTTATAATTTCTGAAATATGATCGTATAAGTTTATGTGAATGTCCGCATCAAAAAATTGTTAAAAACTGTATGCTTTAAAGTTTATTTTAGTTCTTCAGCAGAGGTGTCTTGAAAGAAACCTTACTTGTAAGCCTTTGGTAGTGCCCCTAATAAAATTTAACTTTTATTGAGATATGTGAGATGACTTTAAATGAATTGGTGGTTAAGGTGATTCTATAACTATTTCCAATTTCATAGTTGCTGATGGAATCTCACATGAAAATATATCTATAGGGTGTCATCTCTTTATAGCTCAACAGTAATGCCAAGTCTGAAGGACTTCAAATGAATTGGTTAAGGTGATCCTTTAACTATTTCCGATCTCATAGTTTCTGCTGGAATCTCACATGAAAATATATTCAACGGGTGTTATCTCTTTACAGTTCAAAAGTAATGCCAAGTTTGAAGGGCTTTAAAAGAATTGGTGTTAAGGTGATCCTATAACTATTTCCAGTTTCATAGTTTCTGCTGAAATCTCCTATGAAAATATATTCAACCGGTGTTATCTCTTTACAGTTCAAAAGTAATGCCAAGTTTGAAGGGCTTTAAAAGAATTGGTGTTAAGGTGATCCTATAACTATTTCCAGTTTCCTAGTTTCTGCTGAAATTTCACATGAAAATATATTCAACGGGTGTTATCTCTTTACAGTTCAACAGTAATGCCAAGTCTGGAGGACTTTAAATGGATTGGTGGTTAAGGTGGTCCTATAACTATTTCCAGTTTCATAGTTTCTGCTGAAATCTCACATGAAAATATATTTACAGGGTATCATCTCTTTACAGTTCAACAGTATTGCAAAGTAAAACGGAAAGTGGTAATATAATTTACACTTTCAAATGTAAATATTACTGTTTCTTGAGACCATTATTTATTGGCTGATTTAAATTTAAAGCAAAATATAACTAATTCCTTAACCATAATACTTGATAAGAAGATTTTTGATCCCGAATTTTCACTACAATTTCCAGACGCCACTTGATAACATAAACGCAAACATTAAATAAAAAAATATGAATTGAAACATTTTCCAATTGAGAATGTGATTGGGGTATAATTTCAAAAATTACAAATTTTCTGGGGAAAAACGAACGGAGTCGTCATATTAAGCCGAAACGGCAAATGTTCAATGATAGGACATCTCAGTTGAAGGGTTTTAAATAGGTTTTGACCTGCGGAGCCGGGCGAGCAACAGGATAACTTTGACGTGTCTTTGCTGCGAGTAGTAGTCGCAGTGGGCCCACTGTTTCCTTAAGTACTTTATCAATTATGATCGATAAAGAGCCACAGTAATGGTTTTGTTTGGCTTAAGTTTATCATTACACATGCTGCCATGTTGGCAGCCAGCACCAGACCATTGGCTATCAAATTTTTAAGGGGCGCCTTGCTAAGCAATGCTGTGGAAAATGCTGAATCTGTTGATTATCAAATGATGCCAGTGTCGGACCGTGAATTTATACGTTCGGACATTGAGCGGTCAGTTTGCCTTATGCAAGCTGTAGTCGATTTGGGTCTTGTTATGCACGATCGCCGCACCTTACCCATCAAATATGTTGCCTCGGAAATCATTGTCATTCATAAAGATAAGAAATGCTTAGAGACCATTGAGAGTTTAGAAGATTTCATTTTGAGTGACCTAAATGTACGTATGTAAGTTGATTTTAAGTTCAGATAAGGAGAAATACGGGGTCACATTGAGAGTAGAACCAGATCACGTCGGGGTCACCAATTTTAGTATTTCAATAATATACAAATTTTAAATTTCCGAAGGGATACAAAATTTTAGATCTTTTTTATTTCAACGTTTCAGTCAGAATGAAAAATTTTGAAAAAATTCATGAACTTAAATGAAAAACATAACTGATTATTATATTATAATATATACAATAGAATGCAGTCGTCACATTGGTACCACCAAAAATATGAGTTTTTCTTCATAAAAATTCGAATTGGCTGTCAATGTTGAAGCATAGCCACGTTGTTTGGGTTGTAGTACTGGATAAATTTTTCTTCAGCAGAGACTATACGAAAAAAAACTATCATTTATCCTTAGAACGAGTGAATTTTCTTTCTTTAAACGGTGGAAAAGTCCCCATTGAGTCACTCCTAATGTAGCTGGAAATTCTTTCAGTTTTTGGCACGATTTTTCCTTCAACAATGCTTTCAATTTTTGGTCTTCTGCCACGTTTATTGCCTTTAAACCGTTGTAGGACTTTTGAAACCACTTAAAACAGCCTCACCATTTGCTTCTACAAGCGCCTCAATTTGCAGATTTCTTCAAATTAAATAAGTAAATCAACAGTTTTCGCATATAACACTTGTTTGGCTTAAAAATTAACATTTTCACACACGAAATATGTGATACTAATATAAAATCGTTAACATTTAACTTCTATGGTGTTGCAAAATGTCCAACTTAATAGTTAGATGTTTTACATCTGAAAAATTTAACCATGATTTGCTGATGGAACCATCTTCTGTATTCATCTATTAAGTTTATTTTTACTCAAACATCGAAGATGCGAAAGATAGAATTCCGAGGAGATTTTATTGATACTGGGACAAGTTTTAAGAACACTAAAAATGAGTGGTACAAATTTGTAACGTAATAGTTGTATATCTAAAAAAGGAAAGATTAGACAAACTCCTAACATTGTTTCTTCCTATATTTGAATTTGATGTTCAATATGAGAGTATGTTTTCTACTAGAATTCCTACAGAATTATTTTCAAATTGTATTATTAGCTTTTCAACGAATAAACCAAATCTATTGCGGAATGTCATCACACCACAGTAAAACACCCCTTTCGAAAACAGCAAACTTAAGTTAAAAAAGTTACAACAAAAACAAACAAGAAAAAAAATCTCATCGCAAATACGAAAATAACGACAACAATGAAGAGACAGACATTCAGCACTTCCCTTCCGTACTTATTGATGGTCTTACTTAAGCCCCATTGTTGTTGTCGGTGTTGAAAACGAGTATTATTATTACAGTTGTAGTTGTTTCAAGGCAACACAGTATTAAAAAGAAAAGTCAATTTAAAATTTAAAAATTATGCACGTACACAGCAGTCAAGGCAGCGGGCAGCAGGCACATAAAAACGAACACCTACACACACACACACACACACACATACAGCCACAGACCATTTTACATATAAAGATATGCATTACACCAAAAGCAACTTAAGAGCTTAAAGAAAGGAATGAAAGCTTAACAATAAGCAAATACTCTTATACCGATCATAATACTCATGGCCAAGACGCACACAATACAGTGTTAGCACAAACATATACATATACATATGTACGTCTACTCACACACATACGCACACACAAGTACAAATAAATTAACAAACTTAAATTGCAAAGTAGAGGGTAATAAAAAGAAAAATTTTATGTAACGAACAATACAAAGCAAACATGCTAAGGAAAATAAATACAAGGTAAAATGCACAAAAATATATATTTAACATAAGAAAAAGGAAAAAGGAAACGTAAGGCAAAAAAAAAACAAATATATATTCATTGGTTTTTATTGTTATATTATAATTACCTCGCACGGAGGAGGAGCACTTCTATAAGAAGGAACTATTTTAAAGGTAACAGAACCGCGTGCTTCACGCTGCAAAAAAAAGGGAAAGGAAACGGACACAAATATGAAAATACATTAATGAAATTGTAAAATTAGTGTACATTTGTGGAACTGTGGGAAAAAATGTTTTGCTTTTTTTTTTGCTATAACAAAAATTGTCTGCTTTGATAGACCTACGCAAAGTTATCTTAAAACCTATGTCTGTCGATGCATTATGGTGGAAGTGTCGTAGTTTATATCCTTTTACATGCAACACACTATTTTTTATTTTTAAATTTGCTATTCTTTTTGCGCCTTTTTTCCGTAAACTTTATTTGTTAGCCTTATTGGAAAAACGTGATTAGCCATATGGTTTCAAACATTGATCTTACGTGTTCATGTCATTCTTTCATGTCACAGCAACATTCATTTAAAAAATTTTATCTATTTGATCTATTCTACAGGTCTAAACTCCCAAGTCTTTCTATATAGGGTGATTTGTTAAGATTTACGTTTTTCAGGTTGGCAGCACTGGTGGATAATGGCGTTCAAACGTCATCTGTCAATGCTAAAAGTAAACAGTATACTCTGCCATTTTATCATGGAAAGACTAACAAACGAGCAACGATTGCAAATCGTTGACAGTTATTATCAAAATTCGTGCTCTGTGACAAATGTGCATCGTTTGACACGACCATTTTATGGTCGTCATAATCGACCTGCTGAATAAACAATTCGTGTTGTTATTTCCAAATTTCGCACCAAATTTATTTTGTTGGACATAAAACCATCGACTCGCATGCGTAGAGTGCGCACCGAAGAAAATATTGCAGCCGTAGCGACCAGTGTTAATGACAATCGTGAAATGTCAATTCGTCGCCGTTTTTAGCGATTGGGCACGTGTTACTCAATCACAAGGAAAATTTTACTCGTCGATTTGGGTTTGAAAGCCTATAAAATTCAACTCACGCAAGAATTGAAGCCGAATGACCTACTACAACGTCTAATTTTTAGTGAATGGGCCTTACAAAAGCTTAGTGAAAATCCGCTGTTTTATCGAAAAATTGTGTTCAGCGATGAGGCTCATTTCTTGCTGAACGGATAAGTACACAAGCAAAACTGTTGCATCTGGAGTGATGAACAGCCACATGCCGTACATGAATTACCGATGCATTCCGAAAAACGACAGTCTGGTATGGTTTATGGGCTAGTGGCATCATCGGTCCATTTTTCTTCAAAGACGACCGTATAAGAAACGTTACCGTCAACGGCGAACGATATCGAGCCATGATACGCAATTTTTTTTTACCCGAATTGGCTGCGTTGAACTTGGTTGACATGTGGTTTCATCAGGACGGTGCTTATGAAACAATGGATATATTGAGGGATGAATTTGGTGAGCAGCTTATCTCTCGATTTAGCCCTGTGAGTTGGGCCCCAAGATCTTTGCGATTTAACGCCTCTTGATTATTTCTTGTAGGGTTGTGTCAAGTCGTTAGTCTATGTGGACAAGCCGAACACTATTGAAGCCTTACAGGATAATATAACACGCGTTATTCGTGAAATACAGACCGAAATGCTCGAAAAAGTGATGAAAATTGGACTTTCCGAATGGACATTTTGAGACGGAGCCGCGAACAACATTTACATGAAATTATCCTTAAAAATTAAATAGCAAAGACCAATTTAACGGTTCCAATAAAAAAATTTTAATATACGAGTATGATGCAAATTTAAGTGTTTTATTCGATTAAAAAAAAGAAATATGATTAAAAAAACATCCTTTACATTTCGATTTCATAGTATACGTTTCAATTTTGAATTCAATAACTCAACAAAGCAAGCCAAATATTTTCATTTGCAAACAAAATGATGAATTATGATGATCATAAAAGCGAAGACATTTCTTCCGGAAAATATTAGCGGCAAGATTGAACCAATATTTTTTTTTCGAACCAACGATATTTCTGAAAACAATTTTGAATTGCAATAATCATATAGAATAAATGGGGAAAAATACTCGTATACGAATAAGAATATGAAAACATGAGGTATAGTAACGTATGATTTCAGTAATTTGTACATGGTGTTCTATAAGTCCGATCGGGTTACGCGAGATGGCATTAGAAAGATAAGATTTAGCACTCAAAAAACTCTTCAAACAGCGTCATGCTAAAATAAGACATTTCTTTGTAACTTATATAACCTTTACACCTTATATAACCTCAAATAAGTCGGTTCTATTTGATGTTATATGAAGCATAACGGTTATATAAGGTAAAACGTGTTAAAATAGTGAAGTCGTATTACGAAGGCGGTCCCAAAACTAGCCGAGCGGACGTATGGATAGTGCCAGTAGTTTAAAAAAAAATTATTTTGATGAAAAGTGGCAACCTTATAACACATATGTTTTAACTTTCAAGACGCCACGTTGTTTAGTATTTTTATCTGAGCTATTAAAAGTAATCGATCTCAGTGAATTTGTAAACATGGAAGAAATTAGTCACCGTCATGTGATTCAATATTTCCATTTGAAAGGTCTCAGTCCATCCAATACGATGGCCGAGCTAGATGGTACTCTGGGGAGTCTGCTTCTTCGTTTACGTCTACAAAATACTGGGTAGCTAAGTTTAAACGAGGCCGCACGAACAGCTTTAGAGCGGTACTGAAGTTAGCTGAAATGATAGGCACTTCAAAAAGCTATACATCGTATATTGACCGAAAATTTGAAGATGAGAAAGTTGAGCGCAAGATGGGTGCCGCGCTTGCTTTTAATAGAGCAAAAACAGCATCGTAAAGATGCCTCAGCAGAGTGTTTGGCGAAGTTTCAACGCAATAAAACCGATTTTTTGCATCGATTTATAATCATGGGTGAGACATGGTCCACCACTTCACACCTGAGACCTGAGAAAGGAACAGTCAAAGCAGTGGACTGGAATGGGAGAATCGTGTCCAAAGAAGGCGAAGATGGTTCTATCCGCAGGCAAGGTCATGACGTCTGTTTTTAGGAATGAGTATGGGATTATTTTTATTGAATTCTCCAGAAAGGAAAAATTCACAATGGCGTATATTATGCTAATTTATTACAGTATTGAAGTGACGAAATTATGGAAAAAAGACTGCATTTGGCGAAAAAGAAAGTGTTGTTTCATCAAGACAATGCTCCAGTTTACACATCCATTATTGTGATTACCAAAATTAATAAATTAAAGTACGAATTCCTTCATCACGCAGCTTATTTGCTAAATTTAGCTCCCACGGACTACTTTTCATTTCCAAACCTGAAAAAATGGCTCGGTGGTAGAAGATTTGTCAACAAAAAAGAGGTGGAAACTGCGGTTGATGGAAATTTTAAGGAGTTTGAAAGTTCTTACGGTAAACAGGGTATACTCGTAGAAGGTATTGAATATCGCTGGAAAAAGTGTATAGAGCCAAAAAAAAAAAAACAGTATATTGAAAAGTAAAGAAAATTGTTCGCAACTTTTTGTGTCTTCTTTGTTGGGTCGGCTAGTTTGAGATCGTCCCCGTACATTTTGTGAACGTAAAAATAAAAAAATTGTTTAAGATCTTATTGAATTTGAAAGCAGCGTGAAGCGGCAGGAAGTGATTGTCAGTTAAACAATGACGGAGTTTTAGCGATTAAAATATAAATTCCATGAGAAAAAGTTTGAGATCGTCCCCGTACATTTTGTGAACGTAAAAGTCAAGAAATTGTTTGAGATCTTATTGAATTTGAAAGTAGCGTGAAGCAGCAGGAAGTGATTGTCGGTTAAACAATGACGGAGTTTTAGCGATTAAAATATAAATTCCATGAGAAAAAGTTTGAGATCGTCCCCGTACATTTTGTGAACGTAAAAGTCAAGAAATTGTTTGAGATCTTATTGAATTTCAAAGTAGCGTGAAGCAGCAGGAAGTGATTGTCGGTTAAACAATGACGGTTTAAATATAAATTCCATGAGAAAAAGTTTAAAAAATGTAATGCTATGAAATTTCCATCATTTCATTAATAAGATAGATAATATAAAGCCATATACGAGTATATGGAATTTAAGAAATCTTAAGTCTTTTTGCAAGGAGAAATAATTTGTTTAAAAGAAGTAACATGGAAAACCTGCATTTGAACAACTTAGGGCCTTACTTAAAATAACTTACAATGGGTTTATCATAGGCTTAATGAGGCTGTTTTTGAACCAAACTAAAAATACTACTGTTAATTTTGTATAGGATGTTATTTTTATTGAACGTTGAGAGTTTAAACTTTTTTAGCTAAACAAATATTTGTAATTATTTTTAATTTGTTTACTATTTCATTTCCACTGGTTTCATTAGAATACTGCTGTTATTCCAATTACCGGTTATTTTGCGCTTATTAGCTTTTATTTGCATCAAAATTGTTAAAACTTTTTCACCGAAGCATTTGGTTAGTTTAATAACAACGAGCAAAATTTTAAACAATAGAATTTTAACAATTGAATTTTAAACAATTGAATGCTTTTCATTATTGTTCAGTTTTTATATCCGATTACCAGAAAATTCAAAACAGTTTAATTCATAATTTATAATAACATCCAATAAGTTATCAATTGTTCCATTCATTATATATTTCATTATTGATGTTGTCTAAAATACGTCAAAATGTGCCTAATAATTTGAATGATGTGATTATTTGCACAAAACAATCACTTTTATTGTGAGTAAACAAAATTGAAAAGACAAGTACATAACAAAAAGTATTATTTTAAAGTCATTTTTGTGATTTTTTATGAATAAGATTCCTAATTTTTATTAATATTTTCGATAGCGTTTAACTCAGGGATTATTTAAGTAGTTAAATTTCTTTTCGAGATGACTGATTTATTAAGTTAAGTTAAGTTAAGGGATGAAATTATGGAAAAAGATAGAATTTGGCGAAAAACAAAGTGTTGGTTCATCAAGACGATGCTCCTGTTCACACATCCACTATTGTGATTAAGAAAATTAATGAATTAAAGTTCGAACTGCTTCATCACGCACCTTATTTGTTAAATGTAGCTAGCCGGACTATTTTCCATTTCCAAACTTGAAAAAATTGCTCGGTGGTAGAAGATTTGTCCACAACGAAGAGGTGAAGACTACGGTATTATTTTAAAGTCAGTTTTGTAATTCTTTATGAATAAAATCCCTAATTTTTATTAATATTTGCGATAGCGTTTAACTCACGGATTATTTAAGTAACTAAATTTCTTTTGGTGATGACTGGAAATTGATTTCTTGGACCACAATAGCCTTTAATATACTCTTGAATCTAAAGACTATATGCAATGACACTGCCCACTTAGTTCTGAATTCTGTGACGTTTTACTTCCTTTTAAAAAATTGAAAGTTATAAAAAGCCAAATTAGAAATACACTTTTTTCACACTTGCCAGACTTTTAATTGGAATAATGTAAAAATCTAATACCAGTTATCAAAAAGTAGTAGGAAGAATTTACTTAGCTGTCACATGCATTCATAGCTGTTACGTGTATATTTTTAATTAATACATACCGACACTGGCATTCCAGATAAGCTGAGCAGTGTATAGAAACTAAATTTCAATAATTTAAAATTACACATGTTTCTCTTTTTTCGTATCAGGGACCCTACTCACGTAAGTTTAATTTCTTTTCGGTGTTGATGTACACAAAAAGTTTGAACCTGATTTATTTCTTATTCAGAATATATTTTGATTTCATTCTTCGATTCGTTTGCTGCATGAAATGCAATCAGATGCTCATATTGATTCAGTTTCTCTATCAAATTATAATGAAACAGAGGTTTTAACTCGAGCCACCGAGACAAAGAGTCGGCTTCTTACTATAAACCAAAATAGAAACCTGATCTCCGGCCTGAACCGAAAGGCAAAAAATTAATTTTCCCGAGTTGTTGGGACACCCTACAAGAACACAAGATTTAAATTTGGCGACATTCGAAGTGTCATTGTTTGACATTTGAACAATTGTTATTGTTTGGTAGTAGAAGGTACGAGGTTAGTAAAAATGGAGCGCTACACGAATGAACAACGCATTCTCATTGTGAAATTGTTTTACCAAAATGGTCAAAGTTTTGCGGCTACAATTCGCAAATTTTGATCAATTTGGGGTCACAATAATGCTCCAAAAGAGTCAACTGTAAAGAGATTAATGGATAAATTTGCCAAAACTGGGTCTGTTAGTGATGTAAAGACAACAACGCACCTTCGACCAGGTCGATCGACCGAAAATGTCACAGCTGTACGTGATAATGTCGCTCAAACTCCATCCACCTCAATTCGACACCGAGCTCAGCAAATTGGTGTCTCCAAATCCACTATGCAGCGAATTTTGACGAAAGATTTCCATCTTCATGCATACAAAGTTCAATTGACTCAGGAACTGAAGCCAGCTGACCATGGACAGCGAAGGGAGTTAGTTAATTGGATATTGGAGAGACAACAACATGAAAATGCTGATTTTGCCGATAAAATCATCTTCAGTGACTAGGCCCGTTTCCATCTTGATGGCTTCGCCAATAGGCAGAATTGTCGCATTTGGGGTGAGGAAAATCCTCAACTGATTCACGAGAAGCAAATGCATCCTCAACATGTCATTGTGTGGTGTGGATTTTGGGCTGGAGGAATCATTGGACCTTTTTTTTCATGAAAATGAGGCACGTCAAGCACAAACAGTCAATGGTGTTCGGTATCGTGAAATGATAACCAGTTTTTTCGCGCCTAGAATTGAAGAAATGAATGTGGAGGGCATGTGGTTTCAACAACGCGGCGCCACATGTCATATAGCCAGAAAAACAAATCAATTGCTGCTCAGTTATTTCCCGGTCGTGTTATTTCGCGTTTTGGAAACCAGAATTGGCCTAGATCGTGCGATTTAACACCATTAGACTTTCTTCCTTGGGGTTTTTTGAATTCGATGATTTACGTGAGTAAGCCGACGACGATTCAAGTCTTAAAAGAGGAAATTGGACGCTGCATTAATGAAATACCGCAGCATTTATGAAAAACGAAGTTTCACGAATTTTGTTTAAATATCTGTATTTTATTTAAAATTTAAATCTTGCGTTCTTGTTGGGACGCCCTTTATATGCCTGGTTCTCAAAAATTTTCAAAAATTGTTCAAAAACTTAGTACAAATGAAACCCAAATAAAACGTTTCATAAAAAGTATCAGAATCAAAGTCAATCGTAGTTTCGTCTTTGATGCAACAAACAAAACCAAAATTTAATACAATTTTCATTTAGTTGAAATCAAAATTGTGTACAGTAACAGAAATTGAAACAAGTCAAAGCTATTTTCTGGTTTGACTTCATTTCGGTAACTTTCTCTATTTTGTACAGTGTTATCGGCAAGGCAAGGCTGTCAGATGTTAAATACCTGTCATCTGAAGTGTTATTTATTTAGTGAAACGTTTGCCATTTACGAATATGAATCGTTTAACAACCGAAGAACGTGTAAAAATAGTTAAATCTTACTACAAAAGTAGTGATCAAACGTGGCCACTTTTCGTGCATTACGGGGTGATTATGGTCGCCATAATCAACTTACTGTATAAGGAATTGACAAGAGATTGGAAGCGTTACAGATGTGGTCAGACTTGTGCACCATCGCAATGTACGCTTTGCCGAAAATATCACTTCTGTTAGTGAAAGTGTGGCGGATAACGATATGTGGTTTCAACAAGACGGTGCCACGAGCCACACAACACGACCGATGTTAGCTTTATTGTATGAGAAGTTTTCAGAAAGCGTAATTTCACTTTTTGGTGACGTCAATTGGGCACCAAAATGCGATTTGACGCCGTTAGACTTTTTTTTTGTGGGGCTAGGTCAAAAACCGTGCTTACGTGGATAACCTCTAAATGTTGGAGCATTTGAAAACCAAAATTCCTGTTCATCTTCCACATTGAACTAATGTTAATGGATTCAATATTAACACTTTCCTCACGAGATGTTTATCTCTGACCAGACTGATCACATTAGTAAAAAGTATTATTTTAGAGGTCATCTTTATTTTTCTTTGCGGAATCACTTCAAAATTGTGTTCAGTAACGTTTGACAAATAACCGTGGAGAAATGCACTCACATACGAGCAGTGTATAGAAACTGTTGGAATTTATTGTCACTGTAACGAAGTAGGCGGGGTAAAACGTTTTCGTAATAAATCCAAACAATACTGAAATGGTTCTGTTCACCAGGAGATACAAGATTCCACCTGTAGATCCTACATCCTTGGAAGGTACTGAAATTCCTTTCGCAGATTGTGCAAAATACCTTGATGTGTTATTGGACAAGAAGCTAAATTTTAAACTCAACATTCTGAACAGGACGAAAAAGGCCACAGTGCCGCTATATGCGTACAAGGGGACAATAGGGAAACAATGGGGATTAAGGTCTCGCATTGTTCAGTGGTTGTATACTGTAGCAGTAAGATCGATAATGTGGCATGGAGTTATCGTCTGGTGGAAGGCTCCTGAGAAGTCAGCATACTGTAGGATACTGGATAAGGTCCAACGGATGGCTAGTCTGTACATCACAGGTGCTCTCCGCACCACCCCAATCCAATGCACTAGATGTAATTTTGCATTCACTACCCCTGGGCATAATTAGTATGCAGACTGCTGCAGCTACGGCAGTAAGACTAAGAGAGCTGTCACAGTGGTCAAACACTGGTTATGGTCACAGTGTGATCGTCAACATGGTGCTTAGCATAACAGGCATTATTACTACGCTCAGGCTGAATCACTATTCGACAAGAAGTGCTCCTGGTAAAAGACTGTATGTCGACTTCTACACTGACAGCTCAAAACTAAATGATCAGGTGGGTTCTTTAAGTTGTCCTAACATTAAGTATAAAACTTTTTGGCGCTACAGTACCCCTATGTGGGAATTTTCTTCTAAGTACTTTATATTTGTTCTTTAAATCATCTTACTAACATTTAAACCCACACTTGCGTTAAGAATTCATGCCTACGTAACAGGTTTTGGAGGATTTGTAAGATTTTTATTCAAAAATATACCACATTAAAACAAAGTGAAGATATATAAAAGCTCTAGCAATAAGCAAAAAATTGAATAAACCTTTATTTGTTCACTTTTAATCATTGAATTTTCCGTACGCACACATAGCAGGGAACTGCAGAGCAGACGAGCTGGCAAGACTAGGGACAACCTTACAGACTCCAGCCGAGTTGGAGTCCGTGGGTATGCCTGTAGCCACTTGCAAACTCCTACTGCTACATAGAGCATATTTAGTAGCAAATGGTAGATGGTAGTCTGTACGAGGCTATAATCAATCCAGACAGATGTAGTCTCGTCTAGATCTGAAACGTTCACACACACTGCTGTCGCTATCAAGACCCGACTTCTCATTGCTTTTAACCGTCATGGTGGAACACTGTCTGATTGGAAGACATGCAGTAAGATTGAGGGTTGCGACTAGTGACTTCTGCAGGAGCTGTGGGGATGAAGAGGAGGAGGAGTCCACAAAACACCTTCTCTGCAATTGCCCCGCCCTAGTGAACAGTCAGGGATCAACACTGGGCTCTTATTTCTTTAGGGACCTAGGAGATATGGATCATATAGATATTGTCCGACTTAAGAGCTTCTTAAGACGCTCAGGATGGTTCAACGGGGGAAACTAGGGACATCCCTACCTCTAGAGTCCGTGGTGGCCTATACAGTCTAAGTGTGTCTGACCATTCAGACTGCCACACTGACCTAACCTAACCTAAACTGTTACAAAAATAATTAACATATTTAAGATACGTGGAGATTTGTAAGTAAACAAAATTGTCGCTTTTGCAGTGAGGAAAGCTCAAATGTTGTTCATGAATCACGTTCTTACTTCCAAAAATTAACAGTTCAGGTGTTTTATCATTCGGAGATATAATTGAACCGTAGTGTATATAAATGAAAATGCCATTGCACTTACTGTCAATGGAGAATGATACAGAAATGTAGCTAATGATTTTGTGTTGCATGAATAAAAATCGTTTTAACATGGACGATATGTGGTTTCTACAATGTGGTGTAGAATGTCATGTATTGATTGACATAACTAATTTACGGAGAGAAAAGTTCTATGACTACATAATCTCTGGCCGCCAATAGCATGCAGTATAAATCCATTATATCTGTGGTCACAACCCATAACAACCTAAGTCTGTTTTTCAATATTTTCAGTACAGGAGTTTAAAGTTTTGAATCTTCACTGAAAATCAGGAGAAGGTGTTTTTTGGAAAACTTTGCTACAGATTAAAAGGAAACGAATTTCTTTACTTAGTTGTTAACAAAAAATAGTTGTTTATTCTCGCAGTCAAAAGATATTATCGAAAAAGACACTTAAGCTCTTATGAATTGTTAAACGAAATAAAGTCAAAAAGTTCAAGTTGAGTTAGTCTATTATTCCAGATTAAATAAAAAACTTTAAGTTTGGAGAAATACCTTAACTCAATTTATGTTTATCAAAAAACGAAATTGTAATTCGGAATAAGAGCTTAACTCAAGTTAGGAAAATAAAATTGTTTCTTTATTTTTTTTTTTTTTTTGGATTAACGACTTAAGTTGATTTAGGCAATGATGAAAAAATAATGTTTATATTTGTTGTAATCCTAAATTGACTTAGGCAGTTATGCCAAAACAGTCATTTAGAAAAATAACTTAAGCTATTAGGTTTTTTAGGATTAATTGCCTTCCTAGAAGAGATACAAACATGAAAAATTTAGAGCAAATAAATTTAGATACGCTGAATACGATGGTGCTAATAACTCAGTTGTGTCCTAACTCGAGTTAGGCTGTTACGGGTTGTGACCACAGATATAGTTTACGGTTATGCGTCAGTAGACTACCTATATGTAATCGAAATTTTTTGTGTTATCGGCGAAAGAAATCTACTTTTATGAGTGCGTTGAAAAGTGGTTAAAAATTGGTGTTCCAAAATCGACTTTTTAAAACATTCCACAGACAGTCATTTGCCTACAATCATTTCTAAATAAAACTGTCATCAACCAATACCTAACACAAGCCAAAATCATATTGATAGTTTACGCCTTCTTCTTATTTGATCATCGTTTATAATGTCTGTATTGACTATAACATTGCCACTTCAATGAACTTTTGATATTTGTAGGCCATTTCATAAGTAATTTGCATGATTATTCGCAAAGTGTAATATTTGCACTAAATAAAGCCAAATAGACTAAGGCATTTTTTATAATTTAAATTAGTATTTAATACATTTTCTCCCACTGTGCCACTTCAACAAAGGAAATAATTTGTAATATTCGGTATTTTTCTTTAAAGCCCTCTCTGTTGTTACCTGTGGCAACAGAGACAGCACAATATACGTTGGCTTCCACAGCCACATACTTACCAGCATTCGTTGCAATTGTCCCACGGATTGGTTCTGTACTGACTGACCATTGATTTCACGTATCTCATCGCCCACGTGCAGTGTTGCCTGTCGATGTATCATGCCACCGTGCATGATGCGCGCCACCAGGCAACGGCCGTCCTCGGTCATTTTTAATGTGATACCCTAAAAAAAACAGAAAGAAAAGATAACATTAAGCTTGGTAGAGAACAAAGAGCAACAATGAAAATACGTATCAGATACACGGTTATAAGATGGGGAAACAAGACGGTGGCAGGATGCGGAAACTAAATATTGCTAAAGTCCTTGTCTGGTATCAAATTCCACATTGTTATTGTTGCGTGGAAGCTGACGTACAAAGGCATTATAAAATAGTGCAAAGTTATAAAGACGATTTGGCCGCTCTCAGAAAAGTGAAAATAATGTTTATGACTTCTTTTGGCGTGGAAGAGCCAGCCAGCATTGCAAAGTGTAGAAATAAATTTGAAACTTCAACACACACACTAAAGGTCATAAAATGAGAAATGCATGCTGTCAGCATGTTCAGAATGTCTCATGGCGTATTTTATGGAAGAAATATTTTAATTAAAACGCTAAGTTTATTGGTTTTGTTTGTTAATAGATATCGTCATTAGTAGAACGAACATAAATATGTAGTCACCTTAAATAATTTAGTTTTAAATTCACTTGAATTGAAAACGTTTTTGTCTATCAGTTAATGTAGCTTAAATGTCCTGCACAATGTAAGACAATCGTCTCCAAATATAATCATTCACTAATAAAAAAATATATGTCGTTATTTGCGAAGAATATATTTCACAGCCAAAATATTGTGATTCTCGAACTGACTTCGAAATCATATCTTTCGGTCAGTCTAGAAACAGAGTGTTTAGACACATCACTAAATAAATCAATGAATCAACTGAAAACGTAGCTCTTAGATCCGAAAAACCAATATTGAGAGCTGCATTCTTATGGAAAATGTCCAAAATATGCGCACTGCACTTCGAAGGAGCTCATTTGTTTAAATTATATATCTAGTCAGATATGGAATTGATAGGGCAGG
>JAHXMU010000770.1:199365-227787 GCA_019455685.1 Philornis downsi | reverse complement strand
AAAAAAAAAAAAAAAAAAAAAAAAAAAAAAAAAAAAAAAAAAAAATAGTGACACATAGGAATTTCAGTTGTTTTCGTCCGGGCATGAGCTAACAAATTACGCAGCTCTTTTCAAGTTTTTAGAATTTCACTTGGAAATAAAGCAGATAAACTTGACGAAAATTCTCTTCCATCAAATTCCGGGTTATTGAAAATTCAATTTCGAATACGCTGACACAAATAGTGTGGCGTTATTTGATTCAATAAACTCAGCAAATATAATGTTGTTCCATATATTTTAGTGGAATATTTGTTTATTTAAACCTTCTACAGTATGTCAATGCTCGCATTCTGTGTCATAAAATGAAGCTGACATTCTGTATTTAAGGTAAGAATAGTAGTGATAGTCACTTTGTATAATTATACCAAGTTATCCATTTTTCGGTTTCAAAAGTAAAGTTTAAATAAGCTTTGATTTCGATGATACTTTTATCTCTTTATGATGCTTGGACCTTGCCATTACATACGAAGTACAATGTCGTATATTTGACCGCCTCTCAAATGATTGCAGCAGTGGATCCTTGATGTAGTTTTCGATCACTTTTTCGCACATTTTGGCCAGTATCTCGGCGATAACTTGACGAATGTTGGTTTTCAAATGCGTCAACATTTGAAGATTATCCGAGTAAACATGGTCTTTAACACGACAAAAGTCCAACGGCGACAAATCGCATGATCTTGGTAGTGGCCAATAACTTCGCCAAAACGTGAAATTAGACTTTCTGGAAACTTCTCATGCCAAAATCGGTAGTGCGGTGTGACTTGTGGCACCGTTGAAATCACATGTCGTCCAGTTCATATTCACTAATAGAAACGATATTTTCGGCAGTGCGAACATTGCGATGATGCACAGGCCTGACCACATCTGTAACGCTTTCACAGTCTCTTCAAATTTCTTTATAATCTTGTCAATTCCGTGCACAGTAGGTCAATTATGACGACGTACGAATCATCACTTTTGTAGTTAGTTTTAATTATTTTTATGCTTTCTTCCATATTCGTAAATGACAAACCTTTCACTAAATAAATAGCACTTCAGATGACAGGTACCTAACAGCTGACAGCCTTGCCAGACCGGCGGTCTTGAAACCACCCAGTAGTATGTTCGTTTATCTACTGCCTTGTCCGACTATCAGCTGGATGCCTTAATTTCAAATCTCACTCAAGGTGATAAGACAAAAATTGAATTTATTACTATTTTTTTTAGGATATAAACTGATTGAAGCCCTTTTTATTCATATTTTACTCAGGTTCGCTATTGATTCACTTAGAGAACGGTTGTGTCTACAAATCGCGGAGTTATTTTAAACGAACTATCACAAAAGAGAATCGCAAAACTGTTTTTGTATTGTAAATTGTCTTGGTTGTCTCCATTGAACTTCCGACGTTGGCAATTTACATTTCGCTATTAGTGTGAAGAGATTTAAGATGGCCCCTGGGGCCAAACCAGGTCCTCGGAACCAGACTAGGTCCACCATTATGAGACGCAACAACTTGTCTCGTCCTCTTTCATTAAGCATGCTTTCCAACATGCCATCAACTTCAAGCAATCGGTTTAGTGTCTTAGCAGATCTGGATGAAATGGATTTGGATCCTTTAAGTAATATTCAAGAGGTGAAACAAGCCAAACCACCACCATTAGTCGTCGATACTAATACAACTCTTACTGAGCTTCAAAATTTATTGGGTAAAGATGCAGTTTTCAAACGTACTTCCATTGGTACTAAGGTATTCCCTCAAAGCTTTGAGAAATTTGAATATTGCAAAAAGATTTTGCAGGATAAAAAATTGGAGTTTCATACTTTTAATCCCAAAGAGAATAGATTGTACAACATATTCTTGTATGGTCTCCCCAAAATCAGTACAGATGACATCAAAAATGACATCCAAGCCTACAATTTAATGCCTACATCGGTTACCGAAATCAAAACTAAATTTAGCTCAGCCGACAATGCTGTATACAAGGTTCAGTTTGTTAGGAAAAATTTCAACCCTAAAGCTCTTCAAAATGTTAAAACGCTTTGCAGTGTTGTTGTCTCATGGAAGAAATATCAAGCGAAGAAGAAAGATAATCCAACGCAATGCTGGAACTGTCTGATGTACGGCCACGGGGGAGAGCATTGTCATCGACTAGCAGCATGCATGATATGCGCCAACCAACACCACACAAAAGATTGCCCACTCAACAATAAGAACAAAACACCAGCCGCTTTCACTTGCTTCAATTGCAAAAAGCACGGAAAAGACCGGACAGATCACTCTGCTAACGACATTAACTGCCCTCTAAGGTCGCATTATTTGGAAACTAGAGCCAGAGCAACAAACCGGTTTTCACAAAAACACAACAACAACAAACAACAACAGAAGTCAACTCAATTCATTAATACCGCTCTCCCTACAGGTATTCAACAAAACATTAAACTTACCAGCGACCGCTCTTATGCCTCACAAGTATGCGCAAACAACGATCTCTTCAGCATTGAAGAACTATTTGACATATTTACGACAGCATTAGATGATCTGCAACGCTGTACAACCAAAATACAACAAATCCAAGTTGTTATGTCAATGGTTAAGTATGCTTATGGCTTACGATAATTTAAATACTATTAAATTGCTTCATTTTAATGCCAACGGCATTACTAACAAATCCCATGCAACTCAACTTGAGTTTTTACTAGAAAAGGAGAATATTCAAATAGCTTCTCTTAACGAAACCCACCTTAAAACTAATCACAAAATATTTTTTAAGAACTATCTAATATATCGTAATGATAGACTAGATTCGAGAGGGGGAGGCGTGGCATTAATCGTGCGAAGATCACTCCAACACAAATTACTTACAATTGTAACCACCGACATTATTGAAAATTTATCTATCGAAGTAAGGATAAACAACAGGCCCATCATAATTACAACCGCGTATTCTCCTAGATATGCACCAACCTTCGCTAGCGATATCCTACAATTAGTTTCGTCCAGTAAAGAATATATAATTCTTGGTGATCTCAATGCTAAACACTCCTCATGGAACTGTGCAACTCAGAATTCAGCCGGAAATGTTCTCTTCAACCTGCAACAAAGTCACGAGTTTTTCGTGTATCATCCAAATAGTCCGACCTACTACCCGTATCAACGCTCTCGTAACTCTTCTGTCATCGACCTAGTTTTAAGCAATACAACACTTAATTTAAATCTAGAGGTACTTGGGTTCGAAGTCCCATCTGATCATCGTCCTGTTGTATGTTTAATTGAACACTCGGCTGTAAACTTAGTCGACTCTAATTACTTCAACTACAAATTGACAAACTGGACGAGTTATAGAAACATTATCGAAGGTAGGATCACTCTAAACACTGATACATATTCCACCAAAGAGTTAATTGACCGTGAACTTGTAAAACTCATTAAACTTATATCGGAAGCTCGTGACCAATCAACACCGAAAACATGCCACTCCTTTAATTTTAAGTTACCTAAAATTATCGTTAAACTAATTGGGACTCGTAGAGCGTTTAAAAGAAGAAGTCAACGAGCAACTATCCAAACTCAAGCAAATTTTTTCGATCAGTGGACCAGTCTAATATCTACTATGATTGATAATAAAGTAATGTCGGAACGAAACAGCAAATGGAATAAAATGTTATCGAATCTAAAGCCTGGCGATAAATCGTTCTGGAAAATGAGTAGAAGTTTAAGAGGTAAATCTAATATAAAAATCCCACACTTTACCCACGGCAATAGAAAAATTAATACAGACGCCGAGAAAGCACAACTATTTGCTGATTCATTTGCTGCTTCAAATAACCTTACATGTAACTTTAGACATTCCATTGATAAAAAAGTCAATTCGATGGTTACTTGCTTCAAAGCGGAAGTCATAGATTCAAACAATGATGTGCTGACGACGTCCGATGAAGTATCTTCATTAATCAAGTTGCTGAAGGCATCTAAATCTCCTGGCCTGGATACTATCTCTAATATATTAATAAAAAACCTTCCCCTCATAGCAATTGAATTACTAGCAATAATTTTCAATAGTTGCATTCGTCTAAAATATTTCCCTAAGCACTTCAAAAAGGCGAAAGTGCTTCCTATTCATAAGCCAAACAAACCTAAAAACGTTCTCAGCAGTTATAGACCCATAAGCCTCCTCAGTAACCTAGGAAAACTTTTCGAAAAGATAATCCAAATAAGATTATGTGAGCATGCTACTTGTGCCTCCTTAATAGCCAATGAACAATTTGGATTTAAAAAACACCACAGCTCGGTGCATCAGATCAACCGTATCACCAATTTAATCACCTCAAATAAACGGAATCGGCATTCTACTGGTCTAATTATTCTGGACATAGAAAAGGCTTTTGATACAATCTGGCACAACGGGCTAATCTACAAACTTTTACAGGCCAGTGTTCCCAAATACTTGTGCAAACTTATCCTCGATTTCCTGAGTGACAGATCATTTGTTGTCTCGGTTAATGGCACTTTATCATCCCCAAAACCAATATCAACTGGCTTACCTCAAGGTTCTATATTATCACCACTTCTGTATTCGATATATACATCAGATTTTTCTCCCCCACCATACCTCAAGACTGCGTACTATGCTGATGACACAGCTCTAATAAGCCAACAAGCCATTATATTTCCTTTCAACAAATCGCCTAAAAGGATACCAAGCCGCGAGCTGAACATTGGTAATGAGTCAATTGCCATTCGGGATGAGGTTAAATATTTGGGAGTTGTTTTAGATAAAAAACTTAACTATGGTAGGCACATCGATGAAATAGGTAAAAAATCGTTACGTACAATCAAAGCGCTGTGGCCCCTAATAGGCAAGAGATCATCACTTAACGACAAGAACAAAAATCTCATCTTTAAAAGTGTAATAAGACCAACACTCACTTATGCATGTCCTATCTGGTACAAAGCGGCAAAAATACATCATAAGAAGCTACAGATTATCCAAAACAAATGTCTCAAAATAATAAATAAAAGACATTGGAGATACTCAACGCATGTTCTTCATCTTGAATCCGGCTACGAAAAAATCTACGACTTCATACGTAGACTAAACAAAAAATATTTTGAAAATATAGCAAATTCTCCTTACCCACTGATAAGAGAATGTAAAGAATTAACATAAGGTAATATGCAATTGGAAATTATCATTTGAAAATGATATGCTTTTGACACTATTGTATCCTTATAATTCTATCATAGGCATATATATTTTCCACTAATATTTGAACCCTTTTCTTTTCATATAAAGGTTTTACCTATTTTTCCTTTAATAAACTTAATATTGTAACAAAGCTCTTAAATCTATGAATACAAATTATATTTGCTGTAATATCTACTAATAAATTCTCATTACCATGTTATCACGTAAAAAATAAAAATAAAAAAAGAAGGCCAAACATTAAAAAAAAAAAAAAAAAAAAAATTCATATTTTACTCATATTTCCGACTGCAGAGGCGTCAGTTTTTTGTACTCTACATGGATTTAAACTCACAATTTATCATTCTTAAATAAAAATCATTTTCTCAGACCTCAAAAAACTAGCACAGGTAACGTAGCACAGTCTTCTTCTTAGGTGGCGACTGGAATAGACACGCATATTTATAGGTATTATACGCCGCCCACCACCACTTCAAAATTGTAGTTGTCAACGTTTACACAGCGTCTCAAACGAGTAGACTTTTTGTTCGTTGAAACCAATAACTTTGTTTTGTTCTCGTTTACCACCAAACCTATTTTCGCTGCTTCCTTCTCGATGCTTGAGAAGGCAGCAGTAACATCTCGCAGTTTTCGGCCAAAAATGTCTATGTCATCTGCATATGTGAGTAACATATGGCTTTTATTAAAGATGGTACCAGTCGCGTTAACTGCAGCTTTATCTCATAATCATCTCCAAACAGTATGTTGAAGAGGTCGCACGATAGACTGTCGCCCTGCCTAAATCCTCGTTTGGTGTAAAAAGGCTCGCTGAAATCTTTGCATATTTTTACTGAAGACTTCGTGTCAGTCTGCATCATTCTACAAAGACGTACGAAGCTTAGCAATTCCAAATTTGGACATGGCCTCATACAATTTTTGCCGTATCGGGCTATCGAAGGCAGCTTTATAATCGACGAAATAATGGTACGTGTCGATCTGTTTTTCTTGAGTCTTCTCTAGAATTTTTCCTATCGCGAATATCTGATCAATTCTTGATTTACCAAGCCACACTGATAAGGTCCAATCAGGTCAGTTAGAATCAGTTTTAGTCTTTGGAATATCACACTCGACAGGACCTTATAAGCAAGACACAGTGCACTCAAATTCCAATCATCGGGCATGTTTTCCTCGAGCCAGATCGTATTTAGGAGCTGATGCAGGCTGTTTATCAGCTCATCGCCACCAGTTTTAAACAGCTCTGCTGGCAGGCCATCAGCGCCCGCAGCTTTGTTGTTATTACGCCGCAATACTGCTGTTCTGATCTCTGCTTGGCTCAGAGCTGGGCAATTTATGCCATCGTCAATAGTTGGGCTGATTTCCTCACTCGATCTCCGGAACTATGAGCTTATAAAAATGCTCTCCCCATAGTTGCAGCACATTCTATGTATTCTGTGTATGTATTCTGTGGCTAGATTTCTTTCGCTGCCCTTACAGGAGGGGAGCCCTGTTTCATAACTAGTACCTCTTATCTTTTAGTAAAATTTTCTGGCTTCAACTCTATCCCTGTACCTTTCTATTTGCCTGATTTTTTCCTCACATTCTGTTTATTTGTGTCACTATAAAATTGCACACAATATAAAATAATCGGCATGATATAAACATGAACCAATTTCTCCTTAACCGATCTATTTGTTCTATATTTACTCAATTTTAATTTGTTATTTCTCATTATTTTGAGTTTTCTCAATTTCAAGTTGTATTTTCTCCATAACAATATACGTTTTCTAATATCCAGCAGTACAGGGTTGCCCATATTCGACGGACCCATGTTTTTTAAAAAAAATCAAAGAAAAAAATAAAAATTTGGCGGTTGGCAATCTTATTCATTTAATTTATTCCAAGTAGATTTGTTTACATCAATTTTTGAATATGATGTCTCTCAAATGGCCGCCTCTGGCGTTGATGGCGTATTGTGCCCTTTTTGCAGCATTTTCCATCGTTTTCGCCAACATTTCGGCCGGAATAGCGGCTATTTCTTCACGAATGTTGTCCTTGAGCTCTTCTACGGTCCTTGGCTTGTTAACGTAAACCTTTGACTTCAAATGTCCCCACAAGAAGAAGTCAGCGGGCGTCAAATCGGGCGAACGCGGTGGCCAGTCCAAATCACCACTTTTCGACATCAAACGGCCCGGAAACAAATTCTTCAGAAAATCGATTGTTATGCGACTTGTGTGCGGTGGAGCGCCGTCTTGTTGAAACCAGAACTGCCTCATACGCTTTCGACGAATAATTGGCATCACAAAATTGGTCATCATGTCGCGATAACGCTCCTGGTTGATGGTAACAGCATGGCCATTTTCGTTTTGGAAGAAAAACGGCCCAATGACCGGTTTCGCACTAACGCCGCACCAAACTGTGACTTTTTCGTCATGATGAGGCAATTCTTGAATCTCCTGAGGATTTTCAGTGGCGTAAATACGGCAATTTTGCTTATTTACGGTCCCATTCAATGTGAAACGGGCTTCATCGGACATGATAATTTTGTTCCAAAATTGCTCGTCATCATCGGCCATTTCGATGACTCGTTGGGCCCATTCCAATCGACGAGGCTTGTCCGCAGGCAACAATCTTTGCGTCAATTGAATTTTGTACGGGAGCAAATGCAAATCAACGCGAATAATCCGTTGTAAAGTGGACCGAGCCATGCCCAACTGCTGAGAACGGCGTTTTTGGGATGTTCTTGGGGACCTCTCAACACTGGCTCGTACGGCAGCGATATTCTCGGCCGATCGCCTTGGTCGACTTTTATTTGGCCTCATCGGATTAGAAAGAGCCTCACCAGTCGAAAATTTTTCGTATAAACGCTTAATGGTGTTCTTAGAAGGCGCACTTCTCACATTTTTTAATATTTTAAAAGCACGCTGAGTTTTCACAATTGACTTCTTCTGTTGAATGTAAATTTCAACTATTTCAGAGCGCTCGCGTGGCGTGTATTGTTCCATGGTAAAAATCTGCTTGGACTGACGCTTCAAACGCGGTATGTCATTAAGCGATCTGACATCTCTGTCAAAATTTATGGCGTTGCCAGATGGGTCCGTCGAATATGGGCAACCCTGTAGTAGTTCCTCTGTATAAAATTATATTTTTTAGATATCATTTTCGATTTCTCAATGTCAAATTATGCATTCGCAATGTCGATTTGAACTTCCCAATGTCAAATTGTATTTTCTCAACATTAATTTCTATTTTTTTGTATCAATTTGTGTTTATTTGTTTATTTATTTGTAATTCAGTATGTAATTCAAATGTTTTTGTCCTTAATACCAATTGATATTTTCGTAATTATAACTCGAAATGGTATAATCGAGCTAAGACGTACACAAATGGTCAAAAAAATAAGTACACCTGTTTATTTTTGCTTTATGTTAAATTTTAGTTACTTTAACGGAAAGTCAGCATGGTAATTCTTTTTTATTTAAATAACTTTAATATGGTAATACCTTTAAAAAACCTTTAAACACAACTGGGACTTTCCGGAAAAAGGACCCGTTTGTGTCCTCTAAAGCGATTTCGGCAGAAATTGAAAATGTAATTTCATCGCGAACGGTTCGTCGTAGACTACAAAAAGCACATTTACTAGGAGGGATAGCCAGAAGAGTTCCTTTGCTTAGACAACAAAATTTAAAGGCTAGATTGGCGTTTGCACGAAGTCATTCCAATTGGTTCGGAGCAGACGGTGAAAAAAAATGGCGAAACATTTTATGGAGCGATGAAACAAAAATTAATGTATTTTGAAACAACTGTGTCCGGAATCTTCGACACCCTAAGGGTAAGGAATTCCATGTTCGCTTTACAAAGAAAACGGTCAAGCACGGGGGCGGCAATATTATGGTCTTTGGTCGTTTCTCGTGGTATGGTGTCGGTCCGATACATCGAATTACCGATACTATGACCAGATTACACTACAAAGATATCTTGGAAAATACGATGTTGAACTATGCTGTAAAAAGTATGCCTCTTAGATGGACATTCCAGCAGGATAACGATCCGAAGCATACTTCTAAGTTGGTAAAGGATTGATTCTAAGATAATAATGTTGCCCTTCTTGACTGGCCAAGTCAATCTCCGGACTCAAATCCAATCTTCAATCTTTGGGAAGAGTTGAAGCAAAGAATTGGAGGGGAGGTTCTTAAAAATAAGGATTAGTTATGGAATTTTGTTCAAAAAACTTGGTATGAAATACCAGTAGAAAAAGAGTCAACAAAATAATTGAAAATAAAGGTGGATATACCGGCTTTTAACGAAACTTAGCCAATTTAGGAGAAAAAACTTGATTTTTTTACATTTCCCCTTATTTTAACTAAATGTACTATTATTTTGCCCAATGTTTTTTGATCAATCTTTTTGATCTTTTTGAAAAATGCAGAATTTGATTTTTGTTATTTGTTATTGTTTTAGTATTTATTTCATTTGTAATATTATAACAAAAGAAATTAATATTTGTTTTTCTTTTAATTTAAATAAATTTTCGTCTACGAGCCTTTAAAAAAAATATAGGGTGTACTTATTATTTGGACCATATGTGTAAATATTTGTTTCGAATATGAAACAGCACCAACAATCGAAAAAAATGCAGTTGAAAAGTTAACAAACTTTTGTTAAGGTTTATGTTTTTGAATAATGATTATTTATAATAGTTTCATTCAGAAGTAGTTGACTTGGTCATAAGTTTTCACCAATTTGTTGCCTTTTTCTCCGCCTATAAGGAAATGCGGCCAGGTTCGCCGACTGAAAGGTGATTTCATCAGTCTCTCATAGGATGTAATATTATTGCGCCTTTCTTCTTATCATAATAACTTCTTCCCAATTAAATTATATATTTATTAAAACAAAATCCTCTCCATATAGCAACTTTATGCGTGATCAGCTTCAGGTCATTTATCATCATTTATCTTTGGCCTTTATGCTTTGTTTACACGGCCTTAATTGTAAGCCCATGATTTCGGGTGTTTACTTTTGACAAAGGACACATCACATTTTTAATCTAAATTATTACGAAAGCGCTGCCGTCCACAGTCAGAGAAACAGTCAATTATTTAAAAAGTTATGTGTTAAAACCGTTTATTAAATAGATGGTTGGTGTTTAATGGACAAAACAAATTGTTTAATTAGGCTATAAGACATCCACAAATCAAAACACAACACACAGATACCAGGATATAATTTCGCTTACGAAACTGTCCAAATGCTGAATATTTAACAAAGCAAAAAGTCTCTCAACTTACCATGGGTTCATCAGTATTCTTTTGGAATTGCACCAATCGTACTCGGGTCACATGTTGTAATTCACCGGCATCGGTATTATCCAAATCTTCACCATTGCAATAGAGGGGCATAGGAGGAGGTGTTACACGTAAGGCCTCCTCACCATACACATCCCGGGCCACAACATCATGAGTATGCAACAAGGCCTAGAGATAGACAAAGTAATAAAACAAATTACAATTAAAAATTGATTGCAATGTTTCACTTCGAAATGAAATATTACTGATCACAGAATCTATTAATTAGAGTAGACAACTTTTAGTAAATTGTGAATATTTTTGTATCCTGCCTAAACGGGAGAGACTAATGAAAGTATTTACGGAAATACACATAAAAACTAAAACAGATGTCACTAATAGGAAGCACATGTGTTTTCTTTTAGCCATATCCTTTTTCCTAACATCTATTGACATCTGTTAAATGTAAGGGTATATCCAGCCATTGAATAGTTAATAGTGAGAATAAATGACAAAATGGGGGCGTTGAGGATAATTTGGGGTAATTAATTAATTAATTTTTGTCTGCACAACTAAAACTTTGTTTGAGTGTAAGAGTTATGTTTGTGGCTTTGCCAATTACTCTAAATGTTTACTCTATTATTACTCTAAATGTTTATTAATAGACAATAAAAATCTACTTAGATGACAGAGGAATTTGCGCATATCTAAATTGTTCATGAGAGTTAAGTTGCGTTTCAGTAAATGGTTAAAATTAGCACACTTTATATGTCGTTTTTCTACATTTAAAAGTAAAAACAGTAAATAAATTAAGAACAAAACAACTATAATATCTGGAGAAGATATCGTCTTATGACGATCTAAATACTTCGCTAAAAAACACATTTTGGAAAACGGCCACCATTTCACTTTGACAAAATTTGATTTCAAATGCTAAACACAAATTTAGTACGGTAATCTTAGGTTCTTTTGAAATTGCCTTACATATATACAAGGGCGGCCCCAAAACTAACCTATCTAACAAAAAAGACACAAAAAAGTTGCGAAAAATTGCAAAAAAGATACAAAAAAGTTGCGAAAAATTGTCTTTATTTTCCAACACAATCTCCTTTTAGCTTGATACACTTCTCCCAGTGATATTCAATAGATTCTATACCCTGTGTATAGTAAGAACTGTCAAACTCCTTAAAATAACCATCAATCGCAGACTCCACCTCTTCATTGTTGGCAGATCTTTTACCATTGAGCCGTTTTTCCAAGTTTCGAAATAGAAAATAGTCCGAGGGAGCTAAATCTGGTGAATTAAGTGCCTGATGAGGCAATTTGAACTTTAATTAATCAATTTTGGCCATCGTAATGGTGGATGTGTGAACTGGAGCATTGTCTTCATGAATCAAAATTTTGGCCATCGCAATGGTGGATGTGTGATCATTACCTAAACGCTGCAATAAATTAGCATAATATTCACCTTAGATAATTTTCCCTTTCTGAAGATAATCAATAAAAATAACCACATGTCCACCCCAACAAAAAAAAAAAAAACAGACGCCATGACCTTGCCTGCAGATAGAACCATCTTCGCCTTCTTTGGCCACGATTCTCCCATTCCAGCCCAGTGCTTTGACTGTTCCTTTGTCTTAGATGTGAAGTGGTGAATCCATGTCTCATCCAAGGTTATAAATAGACGCAAAAAATTCGCTTTATTGCGACGAAACAACGCCAAACACTCTACTGAAACATCTTCACGACCCTATTTTTGTTCTATTCAAAGCTAGCGCGGCACCCATCTTGCGCACAGTTCTTTCATCTTAAAATCTTCGGGCAGTATATGACGCCTAACACTTTTTGAGATGTCTATCGTTTCAGCTAGCTCACACATTTTCAGCCGACGATCAGCCAATACCATTTTGTGGATTTTCTTAACCGTGTCTGGCGTGGACAACTCAACTTCTTAGGTGTTCATCTTGGCAGCTAATACGGCCTCGTTTGAACTCTGCTACCCAGTATTTTCAAGTCGTAAATGAAGGAGCAGACTCCCCCAGAATAGAAACTAGCTCGACTTATATATTGGTTGGATTGGGACCTGTCAAATTAAAATTTTGGATTATATGCATATAACGGTGACCAATTTTTTCCCATATTTACGCATTCACTGAGATCGTTTACTTTTGATAGCTCAAATAAAAATAATATTCAACGTGTTGCCTTTAAGCTTAAAATATATGAATGAAAATCTTCTGTTTTCAGTTTTAAGTAGAGATTTTAATTGGTCATGTGATCATGTAATTGCGGTGCGATAGTTAATACACGCGACTATAGTTCGCATGACCGAGGGTTCAATCCCAGATATAGTCAGCTATCATTATTTGAGCCGCGGCCATCTCAATGTGTCTCATGAGTAGTCGATTAATGAACAAGTCTAGTTAATGCTTTTCAAATTGTGTGCGTTCGGAATCGTCGTTAATCTGTTGAGTGAGTCTAAAAGTAGAATGCGTATAAGCTAACTAAATCGAACTTCCCAAATATCTTATTCATGTGATGCAAGGGATGTTTTTTGGTTTAATTAATCAACTGCATCCATCAAATTATATGATCTACAGTATCGAACATGAAAGAAATAAAGTATGCTGAGTGAGTCGAACAAAAGTTAAGTCACCTCTTTCACAATTAAAGATTAATCAAAAATCGGTTCAAAAATTGAAATTGAAATTTTTTGTCACGCTGCCAAATATCGCCCGTTTGAGGTTTTTTTTTGGACATTGTAATATTTTGCATATCGTTGTTCGTGATGTGATATCTATGTAAATATCTTACTATGATCTATACGAGGAGATCATATACCTCTACATGATCTCTCTATATGATCTCTATATAAATACCCTCTATGAAAATTATGCTTTAACATTGGGTCACACTGGTCAGATCGATATGGATCTTTAATTGCATCAAGACTTATAAAATATTTGAAAATATGTATTGCTACATTCATATAAATATCATCGTCCTAAAATCGTATAATATCATCGTTTCTAAAATTCATTACAGTGAGTATCAAAGTGGAATTTTTTCATGCCGGTGACACATTTTGCTATTCAAATCCATTTTTTTTTTGTCTTTAAAATATTAATATTCTGCAGAGTGTGAATACGTAATATCGAGTGGAAAAAATCAATTGATGACATCTTTCCCTGTATTTTTTTTTCTTTTGACTTTACAATGATCAGAAATATCATGGATTTTGAAAGCAAACTAACGTCAGAAAGCCCTTTGATTTTTCTCAATTTTTTAGTACATTTTCGATGATTTCAGGTTCTATTTCGTGAATAAATTCAGCAATTTTGCGCTTAAGAGTCTGAACCTTTAGTGGATTGATACTACCAACCTATCACGTCACTCTATATAAAGTATAACTGCATAGTTATAGCTGCGTGGAGGGTAAATTGCATAGCATCACTAAAATCACTAATGTATAAGATCGATAGTTTTGTAAGCTGTGATCCTCCATTTGATAAGATGTAGTCATTCAAATTCATTTCCTTACATTTTGGTAAACAAAAAGTCGATTTTTATACCTCTTTGTCGCTTCTCATTTAGCAAGTAATGATGAGTAAATGATGACTCAGAAGTCAACGCATTGACTTCTCAACGATCCTATAAAATGTGGAAGTTTTACTCATTTACTTAACTCCAAAAAAATAAAGATGCGACTAATTAGAAACATTTTTTTTTTTTTTTTTGATCTTTTGAACTTAATATTGTGCAACACAGCTCTCACTTTGGAAGTGAGTTTTCCATATTTTTCAAAGTTCAAAATAAAGTATAGATTAAAAAGAACCCTTCCAACATAAATATGGGAAATATTAAAAATTTATAAATTAACTAGCTGACCCGGCAAACGTTGTTTTACCTTCAAAATGCCTTTTGAAAAAAATGGTATGTTTGTCACCTACCATTATTTGAATTAATGTTGATGTGGTAAAAAAAATTAATTGCAAAAATCTCATCTCCAACGCCATCTATCACTTCAAATAAAAGCTTTTAAACCTTCCGGAACACTCTACCAATAATTTAAGACCAAAATGAGCCAAATCGGTCCAACCGTTCTCGAGCTTTAGCGAGACTAACGCACAGCAGTTGATTTTTATATATATAGATAAATAGATAAATAGAAGATAGAAGATTTATAAATTAATTTTTAACTTTCATAACTTTTGTGGTAAGAGGAAGGTCATTACATATTATATATGTAGATTCCATGTAATCAATTTTTTCACTCCTATTTATTTGTTTTTTCACTCGTATGTAGTATTTTCCATTAAAATCGTCTAAAAGAGAAGAATGAAGAGGGGCTTGTGCGGGCCGAATATTGCCTTACAATGTACATTTTACTAAAAAATAGCTTTTATTCTATGAAGGTTTCAAATTTCAAAGTCTACAAATTGTGGAGGTAACTCGAAAAGAGCCAAATTCCAATTAGTGTCTTTTTTTTAATTGTAATTTTTTATACTCAAAGCCATTGCTAATACATTTCAGTAGTTTCAGAAGTAGGAGCAGTTAACCGAAACGACAAACCCATTTAAGTCGATTATTCGAAAATTTTGTTTTTGAAATAACAGACATATGATTTATAGAAAAACTAATATAAAATTTGTTATTTCTCCACCACTTCAACACAATTTGATTACAGAATTCGAGTTTTCAAAACATCTTGATACGTTTATAGCAAATGTATACCCACGATCGTACGTCATTATTATATCAAATGTAATTTATTTCCCTGAAGCAATACTGAAACTCAGCACAAGGAAATAAACGAAATTCTAACTGGCCATAAATTATTTACAATTATGAAATTTGTTTCACTTTTAGTTTGTTTCTGTTTTGAAAACTGTACACACATTCCATAACAAGGATTGATTGCTAGGTTGATTGCAGCGTATTGTGTTCGAAGTGCTGCTGTTGCTGCTGCTGATGATGATGATAAATGTTATTTCATGTTAATATTTATAAATTTCTTTCCTTCCCACTGAATTTGTTTTGGCCCACTTTTGTTCTATATGCTCGAAACTTTGCTTACAAACCACAACATTTCATATTCATTTCACTATTTCATTCAATTACTTAGTTTTTATGTTTTCCGTTCTCGTTCATTTAGAAGTTTGATTTCGATTTGCAGAGTGAGGAGTTAGTGGTGAGTTTGCATTCTGGATATTTCATTCCTAGCTGCTCGCATGACTACATAATTCAAAAATTTCTTAATGTAATACCGTGCTAATGATTTGTACCACCCACATTGTTTGTAAGTTTGTTTTGGGAAGACGGAGCAAATGTCTGCTGTCAAGTCAACTTCCTGTTTTACAGCTTAGTGATTCGATGGCGAGTTCAGGTCGGGTCATGCTCTCAAATAAAATTTATTTATTTTCTGCGCTTTGTACAATAAATTGCAACCGCAAAACACTTACATAAATCATGCTTCCTTGGATGGCAGTACGTCGTAGGCTCTTCAAACACTCATTTTATATTAAAACCACAAAATTGCTTCACGTCTTTCTTTTGTTGTTAAGTATTTCGATATAAAAAGAACAACTTTTAGCACAAATTCACGCACGAGACACACAAAACGTTCCGTCTGTATTGATAAAAAGGCACAAGCTACGAGGCGTGGTAGCGGAAGTGCGGAACACAATTGCGGCAGAGGCGGGAGCTGTGCACAGCATAACATCCGCAGCATAAGTTGATTATAATTCACAGTGTGTAACACGGATCCATTTTGCGTGGAGGGTAACAGACGTCAATTATTGCTGTTCTGGTGCGCGGCAGTGGATCATCGGTAGTGGGAGTCCTTTTTTGTGGCTTCACAAAGGTATTTGCTTAAAATTGAACATAACAACATTAACCATCATTGACAGTGCCAGCAACCCCAGCCTCTCTTTCGCCGTGTGCAGTTGTTGGCAAACCATTTCGTAATCCAATGAATCCTTCCTTCTCACTTTCGAAACATTCGATGGGTGTGCATTTGTGGATGCCGTTGGCAGGCAGAAGAAGTGGTTTTTGGCCAAGAACGCGCGGGGGCTGATTACCACTTTGATTGTGGGTTATTTGACTGGGGTTTTATTGCGTTACTCTGCTTGTTTGCTATGGTTTTTGTTTGCATTTAAACTTATTTAAAAAGGTTAAGCATTTGCTGTTGTAGCTGATGCTGATGCTGATGCCGATGCCGATGCCTGTTTATAACCACATTAACACTGCGGTTTTAATAAAGAAATTTTTCTCTTCGCCCCCCTCACTCACTGTCCGTTGGCACTTGCCAAAATTAAGCGACACATTTTCCCAGGGTAGTATTCAATGTTTTTTGTTTTCCAAAACGGTGACCAAACACTCAACTCGGATTCGAGCAGCCCCTTTTAGTTGGAATTTTAATTTAATGAGTTATGGCCCCGAACATTATTCTTCGTCTTTCTGGTAAAACTAACAACGGAAGTTTTACTCGCTCCATTCCACGTTTTCCGTGAGTACGAGCGTTTGTGCGAAACTGTGGCCGGCAATTAAATGTATCCTTAATGTGTAAAGTTGCAGAACCTAAAGTTGCTGTTGTTGATGGTAAAGTTGCCGTCTGCGCTGGTTGGCTGTATGGGTCGGATAATGCTGCTGCTGCTGCTATTGCTAGTTGAAAATACGGAAAGGTTCACGCAAAATCTGGACGTGCGCTCGTGGTAACATAAGTTAGGTGGCCGAGTGAATAATGATGAGATGATTATTACTATTGTAACGTAATTAATGCAATTAGTATTTGTACGAAACTAAATCCCTGGGACTGTGGAAGAAAAACTACACTAGGAGGAAAGCACTATGGAAAGTAAATACTGTCGTTATATGTAATTTGTGGGATAAATTAAAGAGTGAAGAGTTTTTAATTAACATCTAAAATACTGCCTGCTAGTTTGGAGGTCGAAGTCCGGCAAACATAATGTTTCCTTGTCTGCAGAAAGTTTGAATATTCTCTTGGACATATTTGAACGTGCAGATTCCGCGTATTGAGTTGCTATCTTGGGACGCCATTTTGATATGGCTACAAGATGCATTTGTGACGACAAATACCGATATTCCTGGCAACAAAATGCTAAATGACATTATATCTAAGATTTATTTTGAAGCATCTTAATTTCGCGATTCAAGTTTAAGCATTAAATTGATGTAAACTTTGGCTTGGGAATAACTTTTAAATTCCATGTATTGATACTGAATTAAAAGATATCTAAAAAAAACTTTTCACAAATTTGATCAAATAACTTTAACGGTGCTCCAAAAAGTTCCATTTAGTAAATTTTTGGAAAATGTTTCTGAGACATCTGTCGAGAAGTTGTGAATGACGACGCTCGCTCTGAACGCCCCAGCACAGCAACAACCGAAGAAAATATTGAGAAAGTGAAGAAAATTGTTATGAAGAATCGTCGAATCACAATTAAAGAAGTTGCTGAGGTTGTCGGCACATCGGTTGTCTCATGCCATGGAATGTTTTCGGAAATTTTGGGCATGAAGCGTGTGGCAACGAAGTTCGTTCCAAAATTGCTAAATTTCGACCAAAAACAACGTCGCATGAGCATCGCTTAGGAATTGTTGAATGACGTCAACGATGATTCAGATTTGCTTAAAAGGGTCATAACTGGTGACGAATCATGGGTATATCGTTATGACATCGAAACCAAAGCCCAATCGTCCCAATGGAAGAGTCCAAGAGAGCCAAGACCAAAAAAAGCACGCCAAGTTCCATCAAATGTCTAGGTTTTGCTCACTGTTTTCTTCGATTACCATGGCGTAGTGCATCAGGTGTTCTTACCACAAGGTCGTGCGGTAAATAAGGAGTATTACCTTGAAGTTATGAGCCGTTGGCGTGAAGCAATACGAAAAAAAAATGCATGGCTTTTGCATCATGATAATGCACCTGCTCACTCAGCTTTGCTTGTGAGAGATTATTTGGCCAAAAACAACACCGTTATCATGACTCAGCCAGATTTGACCCCCTGCGACTGTTCCCAAGATTGAAGAGATCCATGAAAGGACGGCATTTTGCGACGATTGAGTAGATAAAAACCGAATCGCTGAGAGAGCTCAAGGACATACCAAAAAGTGTATATCAGAAGTGCTTCGAGGATTGGGAAAAACGCTGGCACAAATGTATTTTATCTGAGGGGGACTACGTTGAAGGAGATAAATAGAAATTGATGAATAAGTATAAATTTTTTGAGAAAAATTAAAATTCACATTATTTTTTGAACATCCCTCGTATTAGACTCTTTTTATATGGATTTTCTTGTAGAAAGGTATTCCAAAAAAAAACTTTCTTTTCAAAATTGTGATTTGACAGAATTCTGTTATAGTAAAAGTCCTTAAAGGAAATCTTCTTAAGAGCAGTTGCTATTTCGTGTAGGGAAACATTATGTCGATGGATTTAACTTTTCTTAGAGAGAGAGAGAGAAATTCCTTGGAAAGCATCGTTATTAATATCTGCTCTTCTTATATAAATAATCAGTTTAAGATATATTCTTATGAATATCTTCCTCGAAAGGATATTCTACTATTACTATTCTATTATCTAACTAGCCGACCCGGCAAACGTTGCTTTGCCTTCAAATTTTATTTTTATTGGAAATGTTTCATGCCAATCGGTCTATTATAATAAGAAACGCCTATGTTTGCAGAAGAACTTAAAATATGTTCACTCAACCGAAATACAAAATTCTGTTTAAATACCGTTAGCAGGAGCAGAAATAATTGCTTTTTAATTTGTGGTTTGTATACCACTCCCCATTATCCAATCCCGCCCATATTTGCAGCAGCACTTAAGATATGTACACCAAACCGATGTACCAAATTTTGTTCAAATACCGTAAACAGGAACAGAAATATTGGATATCTAATTTATGGTTTGTATTGGAGGTACCACGCCCCATTGTCCAATCCCGCCCACATTTGCAGCAGCACTTAAGATATGTACACCAAACCTACGCACCAAATTTTTGTTCAAATACCGTAAGCAGAAATAACCGATTTTTAATTTTTTGTTTGTATGGGAGGTACCACGCCCCTTTGCCCAATCCCGCCCATATTTGTAGCAGCACTGGAAACATTTACTACAAACATTTAAAAAAAGAATTAGCCAAATCGGTGTAGCCGTTTTACAATTTTAGATAAATCAAAAAAAGTGGGCGTGGTAAATTTTTCTTTCCATAAAAACCTAAGTTGGACTACGACAAACATTAAAAAAAAATTATTCAATTCGTTCCAGCCGTTCTCAACTGATGTCCTTACCAACGAACGGCATTTGATTTTTATTTATATAGATGGGTATTTATGGAAATATTTTTTTTTTTAAATATGCTATGTACTTGTGCATATCTACATACAATTAGATATAAATTGAATTTTTCGAAATTACATATTTGCAGGAATATTAATTTCGTTTTTTTTTTTTTTTGCAGGATAACATTTTTAGTTGAAATATTTATAATAGAATAAGGACGTAAACAAGTACAAGTACAAGTACATGTGGAATCCATAAAACTCGTCAAGAATTTTCATTTAAAACTTAAATTTAAATATACTCGTATATAACAATTCCCTTTCGAAACAAAAATGTCTTTTGCTAACCTTTAAAAGGAAAAGTTCCCGTGGAACCATTTTTCTACTCAAAATGTTTCTTTGATGCTCTCTATGAAAATGTATTCAGAAACAGTCCAAAAGTCCTTATACTTCTCACTGCTGTCATTGTATACAACCCAAAATCTAGTCGTCCCTGATGATATTACGAGATCAACATTCACTGCGCTGACTCCACCGACAATGCATATCGAATTTGTTTTCTGACTTAGGGTAGTTCAGAATGAATTTCACGTAGGCCATATGGAATTTTACTAAATTTCAATAACCCTGTATGCATTTCATCCCACTTTATTAACATTTCTAGAAATTATAGCACATACAAAAAGAATATCCTCCTGAAATTGCAATCTCAATAAAAGTTGTCATCTTGGAAAGACGGTTTCCAGTTTAAAGATCATCGTTTATTGCGACGACCCCACCAACCATACAAGTGCATATCTGGTTTATTCTCTGATTTTGTGAGCCCCAGAATAAATTTCACTGAGCCTAACATAAAATTTAACGAAATTTCAACAATGTTGTATGCATTTCATCCCAATTTATGAAAATTGCCAGAAATTATAGCAAACACAAATAGAATATCTTCCCAAAATATCTTCCCAATATGATATCTCGATAGTCATTTTGGAAAAACTATTGCCAGTTTAAAAATAATCATAATTGAATTACGAATTATCGATCACAGTCGTAGGCAAAAAAGTGGTATTGAACTGTGAAATGGCTTCAATAATAATCAGCTTATAAAAAAAGTAATGAAAAATAAATGAGAAACATGTACGATAAAACAAAACTAAGAAAATAATTAATTAGCTGTAATTGCAAACAATAATTGAGTTGACGACTGTCTTTCATTAATATTTCTGATGGTTAATGACAGAGGATTAAATACAACAAAGCATATGTTTAACTTAATAACAATGCAAATAAATTTATATTTCAAATGGCCCTTCGTGTTATATACTCGTAAACATAAATGGGTTTAAGATATCTAAAATAATTGCCAAATATATCCTTTTTATATTTTATACTCACATAAATACTACTAAGTACATCATACAGCTATTACAAAATATTCTTTGATAAAGGCTAAAGATCACGAAACGGATTACCAAGTGAACAGCATTAATATATGTCCAGGTCATCATTGTAAACCTTCTACAGATATGCAATAAATTTTCAACTTTCACTAACGTCTTTATTTATAGACAGGGTTTATATATAATTTATAAGTAGTGTTTACTTAAAGATTTATTATTTAATGTCAACGATAAAATGGTTAACTATTACCTCTATTACCGCTGAACCAAAATTCAATAAAAAACATCGGCCCTACACCCCACGTACTGACTTTATATTCATACTACGCCATGACCCAAAAACATCCTCAAGAAAGAGATTAATATGTGGCATGATTCTGTCAATTGATGCGGATAGATTTATTTAAAAATGAGTTAGATTAGACATCACGCATGCCAGTAAAGACATGCAATATTTGGTACTAAGCAAGACATTTATCAAAATGGCAGCCTGTAGTAAAATCCCTACAACACCACAAAGGTCATGATCCTTATACCCTCCAATATGAAGTTGAAGTAGCAGTAATGGTATTAGGTGCGCAACAAATTCTCGCTGTTTTTCTTGTTTTCTCTTAATAAAAATGCAACACTATTATGAAAACATATTTACAAATGATTCATTGAAAGTGTTGCCCTTTGCTAGCTACCTCTTTTCCCCCATCTCTCCGACAAAGCTCAAATTCCGTCACGGAAAAACTGTTGATTTTTTGAGGCTATCCACGAATCTAGCTATTCCTTGATGTCGTCATATGAATGAATCTGCTGGTTAGCCAGACCGTGTGTCATCGAAAAAAACAAGTGGTAATTGGACGGCACAATAGCTGGAGAATATGGCGGATGGAGTAAGACTTCCCATTTCAGCTTTTCCAGGTAGGTTTTAACGGGCTTGGCCACATGAGACCGAACGTTGTCAAGCTGAAGAATCACTTTTTCATGCCTCTCCGCTTATTGGGGGCGTTTCTCGCGCAAAGCTCGGCTCAATCGCATTAATAAAAGTCGATACCGAACCTCAATGATGGTTTCGCTTGGTTTCGACTCGTAATAAATAACACCGACCTACACCCAAAAACAGAGCATAACCTTCGCAGCGAGAATATTCATCCGAGGCGACGACGTAGAAGCATGGCCGGGCAGCCCCATAACTTCCTTTTCTTTTGATTGTTGTAATGAATCTATTTTTTTATCACCCGTTACAATACAATGAAGGAACCCCTTCCTTTTTTTGTCGCTGAAGCAGTTGTTCACAGGCGAAAAAACCACGCTCAACGTCCCTTGGCTTCAACTCATAAGAAACTAAAGTTCTTTGCTTTTAAATCATTTCCAATGCATGCAATAGCTTGGAAATGGCTTGACAAGTAACTTCTAATACTGAAGCAAGCTCTACCTGCTTTTGATACGGATCCCCATCAAGCAATTCCATCAATTCAGTGTCTTCGAAGGGGTTTCGTCTTTCTTCACGCGAACGGACCATAAATATTCACACAACCAAAAGAATATGACGTCAAAAGAATACCACTATTGTGTCGAGGCGGCATGTTTATCATATGAATAAGTTTGGCTCATGAAGTTTAGGTTATGGCATAATAGACTAGCACTTACAGCTAGCGCCATCTATTGGCAAACAGCGGGAATTTAGTTGCACACTTAATAACTAGAAGAATGTTCACTACCTTTCTGCTCCTATGTACATACCGTACAGATGTTTCTCCAAGCTATTTCATTAAAACCAACAAATATTCTGGACGGTAATACTAGGACTAATGATTGTGCTAGTAGATACTGCTTCCAAGAAAGCTTTTGTAGAATGAGTAGTGCTATGAATCATGGGCGATACGTCCATATCACTTTAGTTCAAAAGACCAAAAGACAGTGATATAGTTGGAAAGAAAACATATTAGACGAATATTGATATGAATAAAAGGCTGAAATGATGAATACCGTTCATGAACACGATTGGTTGCACAGAAGTGAACTACCTAAGCATTATTAGAACAAGAACAAGTTGTAAAATTATTATCAAACCTTGGTTTAATTAATGACGAAAGTATTTTGAATCCGTAACTATAAGGAGTCTTCTAAACAGTTTTCAAGTATTTAAATAACATTTTTAGATATGAGACTCGATTCAAACCATCACTCCCTACGTTTCTTATGAACTGAAAGCTGCTGCGTGTAATTGTAATGCAACATTTGATTTTTCTGTCCGTGAAGGTTTTCCAGCTTTTCTATTAAATTCCATTTTTAAAGGAAACATATGTATTTAAAGGAAACATAATAACGAAGATGAATCCGATAATAACTGCTTGCTAATTTATTTTCGGATTTTAATCTGAGCAAATTTTTCAAAAACCCATACCATTGGTTTGGTGCAATTATTGACGAAATTGTGCACATCATTAAGCAATGAACTACTTTCGAGTGCGGCTGCCTTGAGAAGGTAATTTAAGATTTGAAAAAAGAAAAACATCAGTCGAGGTTGTTGAGTTTTTGGCCAAAAATTCGTTCATAATGAAAACTTTGTGAGATAGTGCGTTATTATAGTGCAAAATCCATGAGTTCTCTTTCTACAAAATTGGTTTTTTCGAAGAATTTGCGATCTCAAACAACGCACAGTAATATTCTGGTAAAAATTCTGAATACATCGCGGTAATCAATACAAAATTATCCAACGTTAACTCAACTTTTGGTTCATTTTAAAGACGTTTTATTGGTTTCGGCTGAGTTGGAATGTGCCATTACGAAGATTGTCGACGGATTAGCATGTCAAACTCGTAAATTCATGTCCCATTGCCAGTTATATTACGTTTTATGAATGTGATGTTGGAATTGCGCCGTTCGAGTATGGCTTTAGCCACCTGTTTGAACAAACTTCAGGCATTTTGGAAATAGCCGAGCGGCAATGCGTTTCATACACAAACAATTGACAAATGAAACGTAGGGAGTTCAGCAGCCGTCTCTCTCAAATTTAAATAATGATTTTCAGATACCAATTCCTTCACTTTTCCAAAGTTAACATCAGTTGAAGATGTTGATTGCCGACTTAATAAAGGCAAATCTTTTACCACATCTCGATCACTTTCGAATGCTCTACACTACTCATACTTGTATTTTTGAATTTTTGATAAAGTGGATTCACCGTAAAGCTTCTATAAAAGTTTCCCTTATTCGGCACATAAAATTCCATTTGCAATACAACATTTGAGACAATTTTTTTGTTCAATCATTTGTAAAATGTAATCGCTGAGATGAAAATCTGTCAGATTTTGTCTGAAGATTTCATTTGTAACTTAGGTTCCACAAGGGAAATTAGGTTCTCAGCGCGATTTGTATACTTACGAGAATTTTTTTTTTTTTTTTTTGAGGGCGGCTTGCAAAGTAGTCCGGTTGGCAGCTGGCGGAAAAAGAGAGCGAGTTTATCGCTAGTTTTTACCATATGGACGTAATAAAATAAGGTTTTTTTGTTGTTTGAAGTAGCTTTTGTGACAAAATGACTCATGAAATTATCACGATATTTGAGAGCTTCTGATAGTGGAGCGTTAAAAGAACACAACCGATCGCATATTATTCAAAGTTCATTTGTGGCCAATTATAATTTGAAAGTGACTTGAGACACAATCACAACCAACTCCAAAAATGTCATCCTATCTACATTGAATTGCCGAAAATCTTTTTAGAATAATGTTTTCAATAGCTAATCGCTATATCAAGCAGGTATTAATACTAAGCTCCAGGCAATTTTCTCACGTTCGCCTGATAGACCAGGGGAGAATGGAACGATATATGATTTGACCAGATTGTTGCTCAATGTTTTAGCACATTCTCTCGCAGTTTAGTTTAAATTTTTGCAAACCCACATTGAGATATTCTTTAATATCAATGTGGTATAAAGAAATGTTATTTAAGGAAATGGAAATCCGCTTAATTGGAAAAAAAGCAATTGCAATTTCCTGCTTAGCTAAACGGAAATTAACTTCCTCATACAATTTTGACGATAAATTTATTACAGTTTATCGCATTTGTAAATTTTCGTCATGGTAAAGATGATTATATTGCGGTGGTAATGTTATTTTTACATTTTGTTGACTAGCAAAATGCTGCACGTTATATGAAGATGTGCATATTATTTGTCATGAAGCTAGGATTTACCTTCTTCCCTAAATTTCGAGAGGTTCTCAACCTGATTACTTCGAATTTTTGTATTATATGTGAGGCATAGAGACTCTATAAGAAATAAAATGTTTTGCCTTTTTCTTGGATCCAGAATCGGTCGGTTCGGAAGCTTAAAATGTTTCAATTTTGAAGCAGGTTTTAGACTAGAGACTCTATAAGAAACAAAATATTTTGCCCTTCTCTTTAATCCAGAATCGATTCGGTTAGGGAGCTTCAAATGTTTTATTTTTGAAGCAGGTTTTAGACTAGAGACTCTACCAGAAACAAAATGTTTTGCCGTTTCTTTGATCCAGAATCGGTTCGAGAGCTTTAAAAGTTTCATTTTTGAAGCAGGTTTCAGACTAGAGACTACAAGAAACAAAATGTTTTGCCTTTTTCTTTGATCCAGAATCGGTTCGTTTCGGGAGCTTCAAAAGTTTTATTTGTGAAACAGGTTTTAGATTAGAGACTTTACAAGAAACAAAATTTTTTGCCTTTTTCTTTGATCCAGATTCATTTTTGAAGCAGTTTTTAAAGGAAGAAGAACGTGTTTCAGTCGTTTCATTATATTATATATTATTATATCGTATTATACCACGTTCCAGAACATTATGACATTATCAGTGTCTTTGTCATGTCCGAAACATAGCCTATTTCCTTCCAGAACTACCATAAACAATGATCGAAAAGAACTGCCAGAAAAATTATCTCATGCTATCGGATCCATATAGTAATATAAATAAAACCGACAATATGGGTATGAAAACCTGCCGAAAGTTTTGAAATTATTCAGAAATGTTTGGCATAAACTAAAACATATATAATCAAAAAATAAAAACAAAAAAAAATATATATAAAATAGGCATAACAAAGCAGCTGATTAACGTCACAGCTCCGATCAATCCGGCCACACCCCATACAAAAGTCATGCAGTACCTGTCGTATTGCAACAGTATGATGCTTTGTGTGCTTCTAAATCTAGTTGCCATACAACAGATCTACAAAATTAGACCTATTACTGCGACAAGTAATCAAAATTTCATTTAATAAATGCATCGAAATGAAATAATACTACACCTAGATAAATGTTAATCTACCCTTAACAAAAATATGTGACAAATATCAAAAGTTTTAGACTCGTATCGTTTACTTGACTACATGAAGTCTTCCACCGCTTGCAAAAAGATTTGATGATTGTCTCGGTGTTTGAGCCCACGGTCTTATGAACGATAGTTGCCTGAACTAACAACCATCATGATATAATGCCCAAAGTGTAGGTAACAAAACTAACCACAATCGATGGTTAAATTTAGCCAGGGGCAAATTACAGATAGAACCAAAACAAATAAGTTTCCCTTTAAAGATATGGTAGTTTAAGTTTGAAATTTCAATAGTAACTTTTTGACGAGTTTTGATTGAGATGTGTAAAAATTTGCTTTTGAAACCGAAAAATTGATAACTCGACATTTTTCCGATTCAAAAGTAAAGTGAAATAAGACACACATAATGCTATGTTTCCGATGAAACTTTTACTTCATTATAATGTTTGGACCATGCCATTATGCACGAAATACGAGTACAACGTCATTTAAATGGTCGCCACTGGATAGGTTGCAGCAGTAGATCCTTTTGAGGAAGTTTTCGATCACTTTGTCGCACATTTCGGACGGTACCTCGGCAATAACTTGACGAATGTCGATTTTCAAATGCTAAAAAATTTGGAAATTATTCGCTTAAACACGGCTTTTGACATAGACCCCCCAAAAAAGTCGAAGAGCGTCAAATCGCATGATCCTGGTGGCCAAAACGCCAAAATGTGAAATTTCGCTTTCTGAAAATTTCTCATGCAATAAAACATGTTGTGTGACTAGTGGCACCGTCTTGTTGAAACCACATATCATCCAGTTCATAATCTTCAATTGCAGGCCAAAAAAAGAGCTATAGGGCTCTGAATTGAAATTCGGATTATCCGCCACACTTTCACTAACAGAAGCGATACTTTCGGCAGTGCGTACATTGCGATGATGCACAGGCCTAACCACGCCTGTAACGCTTTCAATCTCTTCAAATTTCTTTATAATATTGTCAATTCCTTGCGCAGTAGATCGATTATGACGACCTTAATCACCCCGTCATGCATGAAAGGTGCCCACGTTTGAAACTTCACTTTTGTGGTAAGTTTTAACTATTTTTTTCGCGTTCTACGGTTGTTAAACGATCCATATTCATAAATGGTAAACTTATTTAGTGAAAGAATGGCATGTATTTAACAGCTGAGAGCCTTGCCTTGGATAACCCTGTCTATAATTACTACTACTACTGATGAACCGGCTGAGTTATAAAAACATTTAATGAAAAAGTTGATTCCAAAACATTTTTTTGCACTTAAAGAAAGTCTGTCTTGTCTCTCAATAGAAACTGAACATTTTGACAAGTAAATACCACTGCTAAGGACACAACAAAGCTTGATCCATTTACATTAAAATATAGTCACTTTTTAGACAATTGTAGCTTTGTGGCAATGCCACAATCTCAATGTTAAGAGATTTTTTTTGGCCAACTATATGTTATTGTTTTTTATTATTGTTCAAACACTAATTTTATATTGAACTTATTGAAATTTGCATCGATTTTTCTGTATTGTTACCACGATGCGTCCAGATTTTGTGTAAAACGTTATCTTAGTACTTCTTATATATGTATATATTCAGGCGAATGCGGATATTTATATGTAAGTGAGCGTGTTAAGCGCTATCCGCTTTGGCCTCTGTTTTATGCCTCGACTTTTCTGTTATTCTGGCTCATCCTGCCACTGCTGTTTCTCTTCAGTCTCATGTTTATTTTTGCCGCAGTAATATAATTCATTATAAGATTATGTTGTGAGAAACGAAGAAGTTTGTTTAGAGACATTAAATGTGCGTCCACAGCCAGTATGTTGTGCTGTTATAACAGTTCCGATAATGTTTTGCTTTCCCAAGAACCACTCACGAGCTGTTGCTATAAAGCACTGTTGTTGGTTAAGTTGGCTGGTGTGTCAACGCAAAGATTGCGTA
>JAHXMU010000770.1:173390-199355 GCA_019455685.1 Philornis downsi | reverse complement strand
AGAATCAGAGTCAGAATCGGAATCAGAGTCAGAATCAGAATCAGAATCATAACCAGAATCAGAATCAAAATTAGAATCAGAATCATAAGCAGAATCAGAGTCAGAATCAAAATCGGAATCAGAGTCATAACCAGAATCAGAATCCGAATTATTTGTGGGTTGGTTTCGGACGTAAGGATCAGTATCAAAATGTGAGATTTCGATCAGAATTATCATAAATTATTTATGAACGGATTGCTAAAACGTTAAAATCGGATTTAATTTGCCTGTCATACAAATTTAGTATGCAAAAATAGTGGATGTATTGTGCTTATTTAGTTTATTTCTTTCATTTAATAATTTAAGTGAAACAACATTTGAAAAAGTTTCAAATATCCGTTCTGCGAACCACCACTGTCTTTGATCGTTTTCACGACAAATAAACTACGAAAATCGAACGATCAATAGAAAATTAAGTGTCAGCCTAACTCTCATTAACTCGAGGCAATAGTATCAATAATTCATATATATTTCTGAGAATATTTCATAAAAACTACGAATATATCTCTCCAAATTTGCTTACTTTTAGCATAGGTTTCAAAGTTTAATAAGGTGGTACGGGAATTGGCGAGAATTAAATCGGTTCTTCATTCACCGTAAATACCATAACTTGACAAGAAAACAACTTGTAGTCAAACACAAAGCTGGCCAAGCTTTGAACCGAAAGTGAATACAGTCATCAGTAATACTCGAATATAAACTAAAGTCATTTCATAAGAATATCACTTTTATAGCTTTCACTAATATTAAAGTTAAGACATTATAATCGACAGCCGTTGTAAAAATAATAAATATTTGTAACATTTTTTTTTAACATGTGTTTAAAGTTGTTCGCTAATAACTTAAATTAACTAGTTGTATGAATTCTGATTAAAACAAGAAATTTCTTATAAAAAATTTACTAAATAGCTGTCATTGCTTTAAAGGATCTGGTGAAAAAGCAGTGATAAAGCGGTGAAAATATGTCAAAAATCAGAGTATCTCTCCTATGACAAACCTATGTTAAATTCATCGATGATTATACCATTTTTCACTACTTCTAGATCACGATCAGCGGATCTTCTTAGCTTCTTTAAATGCTGGTTCCAGACTGTTCCTTACTGCTATAAAGGAAAAACAAACTTTGTACGTTCGATATGACAGAGACAATAAAAAAAAAATTAATTTGATCAATTATTTCATTTAATTTGTTCATTGATTTATCACATAACGTTTTATTATATTAAAGAACTCTTTCATTAATAATATGCACATTTTGGTAGTATTCGCTAATTTGACGGTAAATAAAACGCAAATTTTCACTAAATGCTATTTACCAGGGTATGTATTTGATATGTTTGCACATTATTTTGCTGCGGTTCTGGCCACCTGTCTCATTGTCACGTAATGTTCTTCCCAATAATTATTGTTAGTAATTTACATAAACTGCGATATATCGTATAAGCTATATAGACAGAAAGTGCGAAACAAAAGGCATATTAATTAAATAAAATAAGGAAGGAAGTATTTCTGGAGTACGCGAATCACTGTTGTTGGAGTCTGATTTGGATTACTAAAACAACTAAATATATTCAAACGAACTAATTCAAAGCATAAGAATGTTATTTTGTGTTCATTCGCCTTCATTCAAGTGCCTGCTTCGGATAATCTGGACTGTGGTCGATCCTATCAGCTAAACTATTCAGCGCATTTTCGAGAACTTTGTGTTCTTTTTTTCCAACACTTCCAAGAAATTTGTTCTAAAAAACCCTATAACGTCTGTATTTTATTCACATGACAACGATCTTTCAAGACGCCACACAATAATTCTAACGGAAGCAATCACAACTTATTCAACTGGCATGAACGGCCTGAAATCATTCAAGTCCACGACGTTCATTTCTGGTCACAGAATATCTTAAGTTCTCCTCGTTATCCGAAATGAAATATATGTGGGCCAAAGATGCCAGCACTCCCCAAATCGCCCCAAACAGCCACAGGATTAGGAATGATCTCGTCAGAACTACTCAAGTCCAAAAACGAATTTTTACTTACTAATTGGGATTACCTTAAAATCATATGATATGTGTAACCATTTGCAGATAGAAAAATGGAATGACATTCTATTTTTATTGAAAAACTTTCCTTTATTATACAATTGTTGAAATTGTTTGCTTACATTATTTTCACAAGGGCATTTAAAGACGGTCTTGTCAAGGACACCAAAACGCGTCATCCCTGTGGGTGATTATAGAATTGATTGTAACTCAAAACAAAATATTTTCAATATGGAAATGTCTACTTGTTCTCACAGCTAATTTGGTGTATATTCTTCTGTATATTATCAAGAATTCCGTATGTTACAGTTATGTTATATATCTTTCAATATTTCCCAAAGTTAATTAAAAAACATTTTCCATTCCGAACCGTGTTCTTAACAACATTTCGCTTTGAAATGATATATAGGTATAATTTAAAAGGAACCCAGCAAAAAAAAGTGGAAGTCATTCAAAAAGAACCACATTTTCACCACTTCCACATAGAAGCAATTCATACATTTATTTATCACTTCCAACGACTTCTAAAACCACCGTAGTAAAAAATTGGTTTAATTTTCACTTGTGATTCCTAACGATTAAAGCAAAGCGTGTTCCTATGAAGTACTCCAAAAACCATTTTTAAAAGAACAAAATATGTTCCGAAGATGTAAGTTTCGACAGTCGGCTTAAAAAGGCTTTTTTAAGCTTTTATTTATCCTCCTTTATACGATGGCCGATATGCTGGTTTGTTATTCTCCCCATACAAAAAATATTCAGAGACTAAATGAAGCATATACATGCACAGCATAGAACACTGTGGACTACAGTCCTTGACAGAGGGTGTGTAAACTTTGACCATACGAAATATTAGATGTCCTTTTAATTCAGTGCATGTCTATATGATCTTTTTTTTTATAGAAAATACCAAATCTGTCGGGATCTGCAGATAGTTTTTTAAGATGCCGACTTTTAATACAAATAAAATACAACAAATAATAAACAAATAAAAATAAAATACAACAAAAAAAATCCAATTTTTTGAATAATGGAAATTTTGAATTTTCATTACTTCCACTTCATTCATGAATATATAAGGAAGTGGCACCATAAAATAAAAAAAATCGCTAAATACAAAAATATAGATATGTATGTAAAATTCACCTATTCATCTATTTGGAATTGTCCGAGAAATGTAAAGATAGAATTCAATTTTTCTAGTATTTCTGGCAACAGTATTCGGTCTTACAACTATCCCCTTTTTTCCAATAATTCGGGTCATTTTTTTACTACGATATTGATACATTAAGTTCACATCTTCCAACAATAAATCAGTAAATGAATCATAGAAATCGCCTCACCAAAACTATTTCCTGTTAGGAAGTAGCCTTAAATATCCTCATTTAAAAAATTTTATGTTTGAGACGCTGTATGTCACCTAACGCCGAAACCAATAATTTCTTTGGTCGATCTTAAGCCTATTAATGAAGAAAACACCAAATATATCTCAAGTATACAAACTACATCAAATAAAACCACTAATTGGGGTTGCAATGAAACCTGACGAGGCTTTTGATGATTATCGACACTAAGGAGTAATTTGAGGCATGAACGCAACTATTTAAATGGGAATGTTCTACGGCGCAGGACGTCCTAGCAGTGTGTAAATGACAGATCCTGCAAGTGCATTTTACTAGCCGCCAAACAAAGTCTTGGCTATGGTTAATTAGTTAAAACTTACCCACTACAGGAAACAAATTAGCTTTTTATAAAGCACTTCCACAACATCCACGATTTTCTCTTAAATGTAATTTTCTTTAGATATAGGTCACGTACATCTAAATTAAGTACGTAGTTTTATTACAAATCATCTGTGGTTTTATGCATGCATTTAGCAGACAATTGTTTATCGGTGCCTTAGACAATGATGGACAAGACTCGCCTTCTCTCAATGATAAGAAGTGTCTTAAAATAAATGGTCAAAGAGAGGAAATGTTCTACATATTTAATATACAATGAACTTCATTAGTGGCTATTAAACCTATGAATCCACACTATTGCCAATTTCAATATATAATACATTTCAAGTCCTTTTTCTCTTTCTTTATTTTCCGAAATTATTTTCGTCCTCTATTTTAAGTGGGAAATGTTAATTGTTGAACTAAAGCGGTCTGCAAATATGTTGTGGAAGAGCTTCTACTGAAGATGGTTGAAGATTCGAATCTATTGAATGTCCTTTCAGGCCTTTTTCAAGAAAAGTCTGCAAATATGTTGTGGAAGAGTTTCTACTAAAGATGGTTGAAGATTCAAATCCATTGAATGTTCGTTCAGCCCTTTTTCAAGAAAAGGCAATTTTAATTGTAGAATTAAAGCGTTCTGAAAATATATTGTGGAAGAGTTTCCACTAAAGATGGTTGAAGATTCGAATCCATTGAATTTTCTATCAACCCTTTTTCAAGAAAAGTCTGCAGATATGTCATGAAAGAGTTTCCACTAAAGATGGTTGAAGATTCGAATTCATTGAATGTTCTTTTAGCCCTTTTTCAGGAGAAGACAATTTTAATTGTTAAATTAAAGCGGTCTGCAAATATGTTGTGGAAGAGTTTCCACTAAAGATGGTTGAAGATTCGAATCCATTCAGTCCTTTTTCAAGCAAAGGCAATTTTAGTTGTTAAATTAAAGCGGTCTGCAAATATGTTGTAAAAGAGTTTCCCATAAGATGGTTAAAGATTCGAATCCATTGAATGTTCTTTCCGCTCTTTTTCAAGAAAAGTTTGCAAATATGTTGTGGAAGAGTTTCGACTAAAGATGGTTAAAGATTCGAATACATTGAATGTTCGTTCTTCCAGCTCTTTCACAAGAAAACTCAATTTTTCAAAATAAGATGAATGTGATTCTAAATAAAATCAAATATATTAGAAAGTAGAATTTAAATCTGGAATAGGTAATTGTTGAGTGCACTTCATTTGAATTAAAAAGAAATAAAAGAAGACATGCAAGTAAAATGTGAAAATTCTTCGATATCTTCTAGTGGAATCTCGTTTACAATACAATTGAGGAATATTTTAGCCGAACAATAAGAAATTTCAAAGAATTTTTTTTTTTTAACAATTACTTTTAAGGATGAAAATAATCTTTCGAAAATGATGATAATCGATATCCACTGTTATCTGTTGTATATTTGTGTAACTTTGTATGTCAATAATTATAATCATTTGGTGTAATTTTCCAACTTATTTTTAAAAATGGCAAAAATTACAAAGAAATTAAAGACAAAAGATTCTTTTTAACAACAATCCCCCTGGGAAATCCATGGGGCAAACCATTTGTAGAAAATTTTGTCCTGCTAAATATCTCTTCTGGAACCCGATTTGGATAAAACAAGAACTAAGAAAACAATCATTGTTAAATTTCATTTAAGACGTGTAATTTCAAGATATAACTGATTGCAAGATTTATATCTGAATATTTTATTTATTTAGGACGATATTATCAAAAAAGTGTAGCTACACAACAAACTGTTTTTCGGAGATTTGACCTCGTATATCTTCATACATCTAGCGGCGAAAGAATCGTCCACAAACAAATATATATTTTTTTTGTTATTGTACAAGAATAAATAGGATTGAGAAACGAAGTAAAGCTTAAAAGTATTGCCGAATGAAAAATTTTTAAATTTATGTCTAAACTTTCGCTAGAACTTCCAGTTTAACTACAATATCAAACGACGAATATCCATAAAATAGTGATGATTTTAATCAATTTTTCAGTTTTGATAGCCCACATTCCAATTTAATTTTTAAAAGACAACAGGAATCGTAGAGTCGGAAACGGTTTTAGAGTGAAGTTACCATGTTTTCATTATGATTTAGGGGTACATTTTGTTAGCTTTTTCACACTCTTATTGAAAAATGCCTCACACATACAAAGTCACATGCTGAATAAAGAAATAACAACGAGTCCAAATTATGTCATTGACAGTACAAATTAAAATTTTTCTGATTTTATATCTACAAATAAAAGTATGCCGGTATGTTTTACGCTTACTCCTTTATTGCTGCCTTTAAGTTAATATTTTGAGAGTTAGTTGTTGAAAAAATTTTGTAAATCAGCAATAAGGTGATGTACTAAGTAGTAGAATGCATGGGATTATTCATAAAATATAACAATGTGTTTCGCAATCTCCTAAAATTTTCGAATCTGGTTCCGGAGGACTGTTTGAGTGCAACTCCGTCTGGTTTTTGGATAGATCTAATAGACTATTTTAAAAAAATGCAACAAATCGACAAACAGTTTTTCATGGAAATAAATACTTGTTTGTGTGTTAAAGATAGATTCCTATACTTTACGCTCAAGTGAGATGAAGTTTTGATAGGAAGTTGCTGACATATCAACGAGTGTTTCTAAGTTACAGTGAATGGACAATGGAGCGCACATAAGGCACACCAAGAAATTTGTAGAAAAGTGGAACGTCGTTCGCCATCTTCTGATATAGTGACACTACAGGCAGAAATTTTGAACATAAAACCTAAATCTAAAACTTCCAAATTTGCTTCGTAAGAGCTGCTTTTAAAGGCTTTTCGAAATATATAAATTATTGGCAATGTATTCGACTGATTCTAGTTCAAGAAGAAAGCGCACTGTTTAATTACCCAATATTAAAGCTCAGCCAGATTATACTCTGGAGGGGTTTGTTTCTTCATTTATGACTGTAAAATATTGGGTAGTAGAGTTTAAACGAGGCCGAACGACCTGCCAAAACGAACACCCTAGTGGTCGCCCAATTGAGACGTCCACGCGAAACACAGCTGAGAAAGTCCTCAAAATGGTATTGGTGATCGCTAGCTAAGGGTGCATAAGCTAGCTAAAATGATAGGTATTTCAAAAAGTGCTGTACATCGTATATTGACCAAAAATTTGAAGATGAGAAAGCTGTGTGCCAGATGAGTGCAGGGCTTGCTTTCGATAGAGCGAAGACAGCGACGTGAAGATATTTCTGTAGAATATTTGATAACGTTTCACCACAATAGAGCCGAATTTTTGTGCCGATTTATAACCATGAATGAGACATGGATCCACCACTCCACACCTGAAACAAAAGTCAAAGCAGTGGATTGGAATGGGAGAATCGTGTCCAAATAAAGCGAAGATTTTTTTGTGTCTTTCTTGTTGGACCGGCTAGTTTTGGGACCGCACGCTCGCATATTTGCTCTTATAAACAAGTTACATATGTGTAAAGTGGATATTAATTAAAAATCAACAACATCTATTCATCGAATTTGTTTTTGTACCTACAATTATAATGAAGCAGTCTCTTTCTCAACCAATTCCCTTTTACCTCATGTTGTTATTTGACATAACTGTCAAGGCTTTTGATTATAATTTCATCTATCTATCATATGCCCCTATTGGAGGAATAGTTTCAGTAACAGACTAATATCAGTGAGCTGTAAGATCAGGAGACATTTTCAAAATGCTTTTTGTATATGATATGCTTGACACCATAAAGGTTTTTAAAATTATACAAATATTCCAGGTTCTTCTCTGCCTAATACATAATACATAGTATTTTCACATTAACAAAGTTATTGTCGATAATTTTGCCTAATAATACCACAATTTCTACATATACTCTAGTGAACTGAATCCAACATATCACATGTTCAATCATAAAACCACATTTTTATTACTTTGTGAACGCTGCTTCAGAAGCTTCCAAACGTCAGCGTAAAAAAATAACATTGTTCATATAACAAACCCTACTTACATTTATTGATTCCGATCCCAATTTGAAATATTTCTAGATCCCAAGAACTGATTATTGCGTTAATTTTTTATGGACTCGTTTTTTTCTCTAGCAATTTCTCTTACCTTAATTGAAATTAGGAGTCTTTTCCAGACGAATCTTTTAGATGTAGCACTAACAACTAAGCCATTTCTGATAACAATTTTTAATTTTAATAAATTTAAATGTAACTCCGACAGTACTAAAAAAAGTACACAATAATCAACTGCATTCTGCTAATGCCAGCATCCATAACAGTATCTTTGAGCTATTTTGTGTTGTTGTTGTTGTTGTTGATGGTGGACGCATTTCGCTGCTGTGAGTGTCGTTGATGTGGAACAAATGCCCAGAGCGCTTGGAAAAGTTGAGAAGAGCATCGAAAAGCATGCGCTTCCACATTCATAAAACATCCTTATGAACAAAACAAATAACTCACATCGCACACTGGAAAGTGTAAAGCTTTCTCGTTCTTAGCATTTTGTTTCCAATGGATGCGTTTCGGAATCCAGTAGCCTTCCTACCTTAAACAACATTCCGAATACCTGAATGCATAGCCAGACCAGGCCCAGAAACGAAAGCTTTTTTGCTATGCAGCACCAACAACATTTCGCTGTTAACATATTTTGTGTTTGTTGCACTAACAACATATGGGGATGCAATACAAAAAGCAACTGCAAAAGGACAACAGCAAAGGTTTATGTTAAAAAGGACGAGTTTAAACACCGACGCACACACACACACAATCGTATGCACTGGCGGTATGTATGTATGTATAGGTATATTTGTATGGATATCAGTGTGACTACATAACTTTAGATTGGGAGTGAATTATGTTTGCTTTGCAACCTGCGGGGCTCAGGTGTATGCTAAAATGGATCTTACTAAAATAATAAAAAATAGACTGAAACGAAAACAAGAAAAAATATGCAAAAAGCCATGAAACGTTTATGAATTGTTTGGGAGTTAAATTAATTGTTCTGCGTCGTGAATGCAATGAATTCCAGGTAGTTAAATTGATTAAATGTTTCATAAAGGTAAATGTGTAAGGGAAAATATTGCAAGATGTTGGAATATTTCATTGAAACTAGTGATTAAGGACGAATTTCCGGCAGCATAAGGCAACTTATTTGTAGAGTTAAGGAAAATATAGAAAGTATGCAGTCTAAAATGGACTTTGGATTGATTGGAAGCAAGCAGTCTTGCAGCAATTTAATTATTCCTGCAGGGCATTATTGACAAATTAAAAATGAGCTACATTCGTCGTCTTGGGTCAATTAGAAGGATCAATTGGAAGGATTTGCCACAATAACAAAAACCACGAATTGTGATTAACATTTAACGATATTGAAATAACCAAAATGCACAGTTTACTAATGAAATAAATGCGGCAGAAAACAAAAATACATTGATTGGCTACCCATTGCAGAACTTGACATGTTTACATATATGTATCTAGTTCCGTTTGACGCCAAAGTTTCACCCAAACGCTAGAGTTTGCTTGTTCATAATATGAACTATCCTAAAAATTGAAATTGTAGAACTAAAGTTTGTAGGATGAGTTAATTGAGCGATTGCGTACTTCGATAAATAGAAGCTTATCCGCTATTTTACTATTGAATTATGGAACCTCTGTCTGACTTTCACCACTAGAAGCGGATCATCACAATGCTAAATTTGGTAAAAATGGTAAAAAATGCTATCTGGAGGAAGGTTATTAAAAAATTTTTGCTTCATAAATATGTTTTCTGCATTCATATCTGGCAGATTAGATTTTTTTTTTCTTTTTTTAATGAATGAAGGGTAAATCAAGAATGTTATCACAAAAGGTTTTGAAGTTTCTAACGTGTTGTCATGAAAACAAAAAGACAATAGGTGCCTGATAAAAGTTTAAAAATGCCAAAAATACCCTCGAAAATCACAGCTTTTAATACTAACGTAAATAGTCCATAGCAAGACAAGTGCATGTGGTAAAAACAATCTCTTCTCATGCATAACACATTACGCTTTCCTTGTGAATTAGTCGAAATTATTTCTATCATTTCTTAATAACAATCCTGCTTTTAGCACAATCAATTACAAATATGTATAAATTGAATTACAAATGCAATTACAAATATGTATTATCCACATTTTTTGTAATCAACAAACAAATAGTAACAATTCGGAAAAAGGACTATTTCGGACAGGTTGAATTCAGTCCTAAAATACACGCAATTTGCTTTTTATATGTTCAATTTGTCCCATCTGTAACACCTGTGAACTAGAATGTTATGGGTGATGTATCGACACATCGCTAGACAAGTGGGCGTGTCAAAAAACGGGCATGTCTTCCCACTCATAATATGCTGAATTTTTATTTCTCAGTATTTTTTCAAAAACCACATCCACGAAATGTTCTTTCTCGTATACACCAACTGTGAATAAGTGTTATTGATATGGTTAGAAAAATTGTGGTGCAACGGTGGATTAAAACTTTGTAGGCGGCTAAACATTGCCATTAAATGGCAAAAAAAACATTTCTAAAGATGATTTCTTGTAGGCTTTTGTGCAGTCCTAGTAAGGGCATACTTTTCACATATATTAGGCTGATATTGTCCAGTTTCCAACGCAATCTCTCAATGACTGATATTATATACAAAATTTGTGCAGCTAACTTTATAGTGTTTTCAACAGGAACTTGAATAGTTTTTTTTTATAAAAATCAATGAAATAATCGAACATGGTTATGACGAACTCAAAGGGACTGAACACCTTAGCTCGTTATAGCCGAAGTTTTTTATATCCGCAAAGCTTTCCAAGAATTAAAAATATCTCCACAGAAGAATATACAACAAATTTATTGATGAGATCAAGTTGACACTGTTGGTTGGTGTAATGGAAAGAGCTCATAAATAACAATAATAAAGACTGGACATAATAATCTGCCTATAATATGAATACAACGAATAGCATTGATTCAGTCACAAAGTGAAGATAGACTCGTCACGGAGTCCCAAATGCCCACTCAAGCTTACAGCAAAGTTGTTATATGTTCTTCTATATACTATCAAGAGTTATAATCAATGTGATCAGCGTGGAAACAAATAGCACCCTGCCTATTTGTAATATAGTTTAAAATCTTTACTCACTTTCATTTGAGTAGGAGATAATCAAAAAAATTAATCATAAAATCTATAATCCATATCCTTTGCGGCAATTGTATAATAAGAGTAATAAAACACATGACTTTCAAATTGCCATCGTGACATTAACAAAAATTGTTATTCATAATGTTAAAATATCATAGCATAATATTGATTTGATAGTTCAACTTTAGCCTGTGTGTCAACGGACACGATGTTTCATCAAAATGCTGATTCTGATTTTTGATTGTGGAACAAACACTGAATTTTACAAATGATCACAAATGTGATATAAACTTTTGCAAGGACACCTTTTGCATCATTAAACTTCCTAACATTTCCATGCTTTACTTTTTACATCGTCTCGACGAAATCAATTTCCTCTCCTCTTCATAGTTTGCTTCAGCCAGTTGTTTGCTGATAGTTGGATTACGAATGGAAGATTTATTTTGTGAGTATAAAATTTAAAGACAAGTTTTTCATTACTTCATAGGGAATACATAACAATATCACGCAGTAAAATCATCACTGAAAAACCCCTTGTAAATATTTTGAAGAAATTTAAAAAAAAAATGTGTGTAATTTTTGTTGATGTGATAGCAAAAGCGGTCTTAAATACACTCCGTCATAAATTAAAGTCTATATTGACAATTGCAAAAAAGGTTTCTTCTCATATTTAAAGGTGAAAAATGAACAAATTAAAGGTGAAAGTGAAAAATCGTATATTATGTACTTATTACATAACAATTACGTTTTGGGAGGTACAGAAATTGGAATTACTCCAATTTGCTTCTCTCAACTGCTGAAAAAAATTCTCTTGTATCCCATGCATAAGATATGGGAGAACTTTTCACATTCAGTGATTGAAAAAAGTAATTACTTTTCATTTGATAAGGCATGATGTCACAGTCAAGAGGATTTGATTCTGTAAATCGATGCCGGGAAATACTCGTATACTTTTAAGGGTGAGAGAAATAAAAGAGTTTCGATTCGATTTCAAAAACTAACATATTTTTATTCAACGTTCTCTGTGGTGGCTTAACTGACATCTGGCTTCTTGCTCTTTCTCATAGCCGGCTCGGAGGACCATGAAGAAAGTAATTACTTTTCCTTTGATAAGGCGTGATGTTAAAGTCAAGAAGTATCAATGCCGATACTTTTGGGGGTGAGAGAAATAAAAGAGTTTCAATCCGATTTCAAAAACTTACATATTTTTATTGAATGTTCTGACTCTGGTGGCTTAAGTGACGATGTTGTCGTGAAGATGATTTAGGGAAAAAAGAGAGGGAGGTCAAGTTGTTAGTAACCACGAAGACTATCGCATTTTATGTAGAAAAATTAAAGTTTAAGTTCGAAATTACTATTTAGAATAGTTGCTAACCAGCTAAGTGATTTAACTGTTATACACTTGTACAAGCAATAGCTACCAAATGCACAAAATTCAATAAATTCATATCCGTTATACAAATTTAAATGAGAAAATTCATTTGCCTAAAAATATGAAAAGATATAAAAAAATATACATATATTAATTAAATAAATTATGACAACTGCGTTAAACATTCTGGGCCGCTTGGCCTAATTTTATAAGGTGTCATTAAGACGTTCTAACACTCTTAGGGCAATTTTCAACATTTTCCTCGTTTTAGTCGATGAATCGGCATCTAGCTTATTGCTCTTTCTCATATCCGGCTCGAAGGACCATGAAGAAAGTAATTACTTTTCCTTTGATAAGGCGTGAAGCCAAAGTCTAGAGGATTTGAGTCCGTAAATCGATGCCGGGAAATACTCGTATACTTTTGAGGGTGAGGGAATTAAAGAGTTTCGATTCAATTCCAAAAACTTACATATCTGTATTGAATGTTTTCAGTGGTGGCTAAACTGGCGATGTTGTCATGAAGATGATTCAGAGAAAAAAGAGAGCGAGGCCAAGTTGTTAGCAATCACGAAGACTATCGTTTTTTTTATAAAAATTACAGTTTAAGTTCGACATTACTATTTAGAATAGTTGCCAGCTAATTACGTGATTTAACTGTTATACACTTGTACAAGTAATAGCCACCAAATACATCAAATTCAATAAATTCATTTCCGTTATACAAATTTAAATTAGAAATTCCTTTGCTTAAAAGTATAAAAAGATATAAAAAATACATATATTAATTCAAGAAATAACGATAACTACGTTAAACAGTGATCTTACACGCTTTTTATTTTTAGACTCACTCAATGGGGCCCACAGTTTAACGACGACTCCAAACGTCAGAGTTTGAAAAGCATTAGCAAGGCTTGTCCATTACTCGACTATTTGAAGTGTTCCTGAGATATATCGAGGTGACTGCCGCTCAAATAATGATAGGTGGGCTGTATGAGAGACTAAACCCGGGAGCATGCGAACGATAGTCGAGTGTACGATCACCGCGGAATCATAAAAAAAAGTATATTGAAAAATTTCCGTTTTTCCATAGGTAGGTTACATAGGTTGACAGCTTTATATTACGCTAGTTGATCTGAAACTATTATGCACGGAATGAAAGGAAAGTCTCTATTAGATGTAACACGTTCTGGTCAATGGATGTAATCAAGAATCCTTAACCTGAGCAAATATCTGGAAAATGCTCAGTTTAGAACTAAAACATTATGAAATATTGGAAAGTTGAGAAGTTTTAGCCTTCCAATTCCTGAAAAACTTGAAATCTGAACTTTTTGCAAAATATATTCGAGAATGAAAATATAGTCAAATCAGACATAGGTGCCTTTTTGGTAGACGTCCCTACATGCGCAATAATGTGTATAATGTCTCATAACATAATAATGAATGCTGAGTCAAAAATATTGCCATACATTATATAAAAATATACATTATATAAAAATATGATGATTTTGTTAAAGTCGAAAAACAAAAATTCCAAGTTTTTTCAAAATTTGCCATTATTGTTAACTGCAGACTTGGTTTTTGTAAATTGGCTAGATTTTCCAATTTTTTTTTTTTTTTTTTTTTTTTTGTTGAAAAATGCATAGCAAAATTACTGAAGGAAATACTTTTATGCAAATTTGAGTCTTCTAGTTAGAGTCATTTGACCTCGATAGTGCTTTCAATAGGTATGTTTTTCTTTGACTTTAATAAAATATTAAACCATTTATTATTAATCATTTTATAAATATGAGAAAGACTGCAGTTAAACTGGTATGGATATTCACAAAAACATATGAAATGGTTTCTCATGTTAATGCATTTCATTAAAATGGCGGCAAGGAACATCTTTACATACATGATGAGCGTCTCATCAAACTGAATAATTTTGTCAGAATTATGAAAATTTTCAACACATCGACAAAGGCATATTAATGAAGTTCGTAATAGATGTTCATAATTGAATAGGATCACAAATATCAGTGAACAACTTCCTTAGCACGTTGCCCCAACTGAAGGCTATAGCCGTCCGATCTTTGGCGATATATATGCAGATGACGGCTATAGCCGTCATGCACATTTCAATCAATGAAAAAAAGGAACAGCTCTAGTACGAAGTGTACCGACACATAAAATTGTTAATTATTAAAAAAAGGCGCAGCATGCCAGACTGCATATTTATTGTCCTTTTATGCATTTTCTCATTCTTTACCGCTTCGAAATATTTGGGCATCTAGAGACAAATGACGGCTATAACAGTAGTTCACAACAGCGATAACTTTCGATAGTCATACCAAATGTTTAGTACATTTTAGTTCATGTAGTCGAAAAGTGTGTTTCTGTGAAGACGAACTGTTTATTGTGTAAATATTTTTAAGTAACTGCACATTTAATTAACTGCACAGTTTACTTTTTTCATAAATTAGTGAAAATATTTTTTTGATGTCACTGTGACTGTATGTGTATAAGTGCATATATTTTTCGCTTTGTGTAGAACATTTTTTTACCGCTTTAATGGAATTTTACGGATAAACCACTATTGTGCCCACAATGCTTTGAATCCTATCATGTATAAAGCTGTCTTGTATGTGTATAATTTGTTTCCTGAATTAATTTTTATTTCATTTTTACTATTGTACATGCAAAACAAATTACAAATGATAATTTCGTTTCAAAATGATTTTCTTGTGTTAAGTTTACACCTATTTACTCTGTTTTATTTACAGGAATCATTTTGAATTAGTAAAGCAAATGCCGTATAGTCGTCACGACTGTCATAGCCGTCATTTGATCCGGAAAGAGAAAAATAACATGATGACCAAATGACACGTTTTTTTTTTTTTTTTTTTTTTTTTGAAAAACTGGTTCAATGTGTTAATTTTTACTACTAAATATACAACTTACACTCGATGTCATCTGGCAGTCATAAACAATTGAAAAATATATGTGCTTTTGAGCACGATCGCCAAATTAAACGTGTGAGGCATCATGTTAATAAGATTCCACTCTTTTATAAACTGTTAAGACGTAACCCATCAAGTTTATTAAAATTTCCATAAACACCAACATTAAAGAAATAAATTGAAATTTTCTGTTTATGAAGTGGGTGTCAGAAAATTGATGATAATTTTTCACATTGCATAATATAGAAATACGTTTTTTATTTGTTTTTATTTAATATGTAAATTATGACGTATTTACATAACGAGAATTTCCTTTAAATTGCTTGAAATATTAACTTTAAGACAACACCAACAGCTGCATTTGTTTTTATTTAAACATAAAGTTTAAAATTGCTGTCCTGAAGGATATATAGATAACATGAATTTTGTATATTCGAATTTTTGCCACAGCTATTATTGCAAATTTGGCGTTGCTATTGTGTTATAATCTTACTGTATTAATCTTTTATGAATTCTCTTTCAATAAATATAAGTCGATGAACGACCACGACTCGTACGCAATAAACGGCATTTAGGGTTTATGATTTAATATAAAACGTATAGTATTTATATTAGTCTTACAAAGGAATCCATTTTGCAAGATGTATACATTATGACTTTTATGAAACCTAAATGTTAAATGAATTTCACAAGGTTGGGTTGGTACCTTCATGTATCGAACAATACGAAGGAGATACCGCACTTGAGCATGACAAAGGATGTCTTGCTGGTACGAATATTAGATGAAGTTAAATTCAGCCACTCAATCATGTAATGTGAGATGCCATTTTTGGTTCGTTTCTTTTTTTCCTCCAAAAAGCTTCTCCCCACCATCCCATTTTTAGCAATTTCATACATCCTATTCGCCAGATACACACATATATAATTTATAGTTACATTTTATGTATGTATTAAAAACATACACAGACGAATACATTAGACTACGTATGCATATACGAGTATTTTGCTCCCATTCCCTATCGCTTTAAGTGCTTCACATGAAATGCTCAAAATACATTATGCTCTCAATCTTATTTCTTCTTCTATTCGGTTTCATTTTCATCCTTTATTTCTACTTGTGCCCTTCTTGATTTTATACATAATTTATAATTTGTAAATGTAGTAGTGGGCGAAATATAATTGGAATGAACAGAGGTGACTGTTAACAAAACGGTGTTGCAGAAATCAAATGATATTACAAAATCGTATTTATTTACTTTAATTTACTTAGTCTATGCTGGGAGCACCTACTCATACACCTCTCCCCTGGCATTGAGAACTTAAAGCATTCACTTAGCATTTGAAAGTGATATCATCTACTTCATCACTACACAGGAGCAATATAATCCTCAATTGGGTTCCATTCATTCAGTTATTCGTTCATTTTCGTCATTAACACTCAAGACTATGCAGACACAACACCCTCACTCTCACCCTTGCATTGAATTAAAATTATCCTTTAGGCGTTCGTTTTATTGAAGGATGCGCACCAACTTTACCTCTATGGGGGAATTTTTATTGCAGTTTCTGTTTTTTAAACGGGCAAAACGTTAACGGCAAGACTTTGGAAAAAAGTTTCTGTCTAAATGATAATAGCACTGGCCATAATAAAGGCCGTAATAGAAAATAAAAAACTGTTCCAAATGGTTATTGTACGGCCATAATGGCCAGATTGAGAGCAAACGAGAGCCGAATGAAATTGGTCATTCCGAGTTTATATTTATGTTGGAAATTTAATTTCAAGACCAATTCAATTTAGGTTACTTTAGTGAAGTCTAGGACGCAATGTAAGTAATTGGCATGTGGAATTTGAAATTCGATACACAGCAAGAAAGGTTGTAGAAGCATTTACAAACGCAGAATTGTAGGAAAAGACTGAATAATTTTTTATAAAACTGATAAAAGCCAATAAAGTGTGGACGAAACTGAACCGATTTTTAGGATGGCGTTCCCAAAACTAGCCGACCTGATAAAGAAGACAGGAAAAAGTTGGGAAAATTTTCTTTATTTTTCAACATAATCTTCTTTTAGCTCGATACACTTTTTCCAGCGATATTCAATAGCTTCTAAACCCAGTTTATGGTAAAAGAAAATGTCAAACTCCTTAAAATAGTCATCAACCGCAGACTGACTGTACGTCTTCATTGTTGGCAAATCTCTTACCATCGAGCCATTTTTTTTTTCAAGTTTAGAAGTAGAAAATAATACGAGGAAGCTAAATCTGGCGAATTCGAACTTTAAATTATTAATTTCGGCAATCGCAGTGGTGGATGTGTGAACTGGAGCATTATCTTGATGAAAGAACAGTTTCTTTTTTGCCAAATGCGACCTTTTTTCCATAACTTCATTACCTAAACGTAGCAGTTAATGGTTTTTCGTTTCTAAAGATAATCAATAAAAAGAATTTAATGCGCATCCCAGACGCCATGACCTTGCCAGCAGATGGAACCGTCTTTGCCTTTGCCTTTGGACACGATTCTCCCATTCCAGTCCATTTCTTCGACTGTTCCTTTGCGACAGGTGTACGATGTATAACCATGTTTCATCCATGTTTATAAATCAACGCAAAAACTTGGCTTTAATGCAGTGAAACATCACCAAACACTCTACTGAAACATCTTTACAACGCGGTTTTTACTCTACTGAAAGTAAGCGCGGCACCCATCTTGTGCACAGCTTTCTCATCTTGAAAACTTTGGTCAATATACGATGCATAGCACTTTTTGAGATGCCTATCATTTCAGCTAGCATGGCTACCATTTTGTGCATTTTCTTAGCCGTCTTTGGCGTGGAGACCTCAATTGGTCGACCACTATGGTGTTCGTTTTGGCAGTTCATACAGCTTCGTTTAAACTCTGCTACCCCATATTTTACAGTCATAAACGGAGGACCAGACTCTCCCACAGTACAGACTAGCTGGGCTTTAATATTGGTTGGGCTCAGACCTTTCAAATGGAAATATTGAATTACATAACGGTGAGCAATTTTTTGCATGTTTACTTACAAATTCACTGAGATCGATAAATTTTGATGGCTCAAATAGAAATACTAAACAACGTGGCGCCAAGAAACTTAAAACATATGTTTTGTTAGGTTGCTCCCTATCAACAAAATATTTGTTTTTTTCAAACTGCTGGCACCATCTTTACGTCAGTTTGGCTAGTTTTGGGACCGCCCTTGCATATATGGAATCTGCGTGACTTGCTATACTGATAATATTTACCATTTTGTTCCTATTAAATTTCTTATTGAACTTCCAAAATTACAAAAAAAATTATTTTATAGAAATCATAATGGATTACTTGTAAGAACAGTAGGAAGGCGCCAGAAGTTCGGCCGGATTGAATCTTATATTGCTGTTCATAGTTTCGTGGTCAATGTACGAGTTCATTGTAAAATAAGTGGGCATGGCGAATATGTCCTCTACTCATTTATAACGTATCGTATTTCATTTCCAATGAAATGTCCACTGAAATTGGTATTTAACTATAACCAGGCTCACAATTAGAGCGGTACCATAAAAAGGATATGAATTTGCGCGTTTCCTCCCGATATAGTTTCTTTGGTTATCAGACATATGGCTAAGAGTTTAGGAAAATGTTGACAGAGTTTCAACAGGATTCTGTCCTTAATATGTACTTTGGTTACAGAGAATACTTGCGAAATCACATTTGCAACTTGTGAAATTTTGAGAAAATTATATTTATGATATTATTGGACTTTTGTTTGGCCATTGTTTGCCAAATATTAACGAACATTCGCCGTGCAGTTGCATTTTTAACAGAAGTTAAACGTAAGTTATTGTATTCATTCAATTATTTATCCTATTATTATGTCATATTAGCTGCAAAATAAAAAAATGGAAATGCTTTTGTGCACTGACTAAACATTTACAGGATTGTTATTGATGGCAATTGCTACAAAGCAATATTGAATAATTTTAATAATGTTTTTAAAGAACAACTCCCTCAACCGGCAAAAAAGAAAATAATGTTCCATTAATGCAAATCATGTGTTTATACGAGCCAGGCATAGATAGTCCATGGCTGGGAGGCACGTAGAGATTTGCCAACAAAGGATTGTCCATCTATGACGACTTATTTTGAAAGCGGATTATTGGAACCAACTGTACAGAGCTGTATGCAGACTATATGGAAAAATTAAAATTAATCTATCAAAAAGAGGTGGTCCACTATGAATAACTTTTCGGTCTGTCATCATAGCATTGTGCAGCATTTCCCAGGATTAGATCCGGTCATAAAAAAGTACAAAAAGCATGCTTTGAAAAAGGGATAAATGAAATATAACGACAACTTTGTTATCAGAAAATAAAACACTATAAGTCAACAACAGGCAATGCTTACTAATTGGACATAGTTCTCAAAAGCAAGCCTCAATCCTGGCTTGTCCACAATTTGCCGAAATTCGTAGGCACCAGGCCTCACTAGCTTCAGAATAAAGGTCAGTTTTATTGCGGTTTATCAGCGATTCGCAGATGAAAAATCGGTTCTTACGGCCTTTTTTTGCGTCAACCTGTGTCGCATGCATGCTTCGGTTTTTTTTCCTTTTGTATTAATATCTTTTTCAAGTGATTGCAAATGCTTTTTGTGCAATGTTTTACTCGCGGCCAATCGAAACAGAGTTTACATGTCGAAACGGAATCGACGAAACCAAAATTACGAGTGATCGGCTATTACAGCACCAGAACCATAAATGCTATCCACATTTTCAAACGCCTGGCTTTTGTTTTCGCCATTTTCGGGGAAAAATCTAAGGTATAGCCTATTTTCTCTTTGCTGGTGTCCATTTTCGACGCGCGCTCCAACAATACTAAATCAAGCAATTATAAAACTGTCTGAGCAGTTTTTTTAGTACGAAATGTTGTTTTTCCAACGCCGCCGCAAGCCACGCGCAAGCTGATTGCACTTATTTAACCACGCAAGCCATCTATAGGAAAAATAATGGACTTTTCCTTTCTATATACTTTATGTATAAAATTAGTTCCTTTCTATGGTTAGAACGTCTATTATTTTGTTTTTTTTTTTTGTATTATACAACAGCCACGTATACAATTTGTGTCGTAGCTAGAAAAATTGTATGAATTCGTTGGTTCTTTCCAGCGTCTGCACAACACCAATGTATACTAATTTTAATTAATGAATAAATTTTTTTCCAATATGAAAAAAATGTTAAATTTTTCTTCAAGTGGGTCCGCACATAATGCGTTTAATATATTTAAGTAGTTCTACTACCTCCCATACGAATTAGTCTATTTGTCGAAATTGTACTTTTTTTTCTTTAGTTCCTAAAACGTAGACTGCAGCAAACTACATTGCGCTGTAAAACTTGCCAACATTTAAGAATATCGGCCGAATAACCTCATCCTCTCTGGTACCTCCGCATTTTTTATGTATATATGAATTTTTAATGTATTTTTGGTATTTTTTATGATATTACATCTTAAATATCCATAGTCCAGAGAATGTTTTTAAAATTTGCGTAAAAGAGGTGGTGAAGCTAATCTCAATTTTATTTACTATATAGCCATAGTCAAAAGTAATTAGGCAAATTTAAAATTTTTGGAGTGTTTTCCAAAACTGCTTCGTTTGATGCTGTTTTGAAAACTGATTAGAAAAGTGTTCTTGTTTTTGGGATGTGTGGAATGTGCGAAGACAACAACAAAAAAATTAAGGAAATTAACGCAACGTTTCATATTAAAACAACTGCTTGCATTTGTGTCATTTTGCATCAAAATTATTTTATTTTCACACGATTTTTTTTTTTTTTTTTTTTGTTTGCGTCAAAAGTATTTACACAGCATGCAAAATATTAACTATGCTTCTTCTTTTAAAGTAAAATTACAAAAAATGCTAAAACAAAAGAACTAAGTATTGAAATACGAGCACTTTAGCTTCTCAACTTGCAAAATCTTACAAAATTTCACGGATAACCATTTAGAATTTACTTAGAAAAAAAGGAGATTCACAAAAATTTGTTCAATAGAAAGAAGACTGGATGGCAACCAGTTGCAGACCTTAAAGGGAAAGCGGAAAATTCATAACAGTCTTAAAGAAGAATGCATCATCTGAAGTGTTATTTATTCAGTGAAATGTTTACCATTTACGAATATAATTAACAAAGAACGCGAAGAACGCATAAAAAATAGTTAAAACTTACTACAAAAAGTAGTGATTATGGAAAAGTGTCCACTTTTCGTGCATTACGGGTTGATTATGGTCATCATAATAGGCCTACTGCGCAAGGAATTGACAAGATTATAAAGAAATTTGAAGAGACTGGTAGCGTTACAGATGTGGTCAGGCCTGTGCATCATCGTAATGTATGCACTGCTAAAAATATTGCTTCTGTTTGTGAAATTGTGGCAGATAATTTGACTTTCAATTCAGAACGCTTTGGTCGTATGATAACATCCTTTTTTGGCCTGCAATTGAAGATTATGATTAGGACGATATGTGATTTTAAGGAGACGGTGCCGCGAGCCACACAATACGACCGATTTTGACTTTATTGCATGAGAAGTTTCCAGAAAGCGTAATTTCACGTTTTGGCGACGTCAATTGGCCAACAAGATCACCAAGATCTTGAATCATTAAGATCGATTGGACGGCGTTTGACTTTTTTTTGTGGGACTACGTCAAAGACCATGTTTGCGCGGATAATACCCAAATTCTTCGTCATTCTAACCACGAGATACCACCACAAAATGTAAGAAAAAGGGGTCGAAAACTACCTCAAAATGATCCACTGCTGCAACCAATCCAGAGGTGGTGATTTAAATGACATTATATTTCGGACATAATGGGAAAGTCCAGGCATTATAATGAAATAAAAGTTTCATCGAAATCATAGCTTTATGTGTGTTCTATTTTATTTAACTTCACTTTTGAAGCCGAAAAATGGATAACCCAGTATTATAAAAATTATAATTAATAGTCTTTTGTGCAGTGGATGAAAATGCACTACATTTGGTATTAATAATTGTACATGAGAAAAATTCCAATACTATTGATTGCTATAAAGCAAGACGTTTGTAAATCCACTGAGAAATTATAAAATCTAATAAAATCTCTTCCTATTTATGAATTGAACAAAAATGCTGTACATTAAATATTTAATGACAAGAAAAAAATGGATTTCCACCATATTCAACATAAAAAAAAATTCTTCATGCACAACTGCCAATATATTAAAAATCTGTTCGCACTCTTGATTACCCATTCTTGGCAATAAAACACTTCTAGAATGAGATAGTTCAGAACCAGTATATACTTTTTCATGTTTTCCACCAATATTCTCTCTCTCTCTCTCGCACTATATTTTCAATGAAAACATATTGATAAGCCATTAAATTGCATAAATAATACCTAAAAATTAACGGCCTACAGCCAATAACAGATGGTGCTAACAGGGTGATAACATTAAACATCAATTTCATCATCTTCACAGGATGCTTTCTACAGTTAGTATAAAGTTTGATTTAGTTTTTTTTTTTTGCCATTATCGTTCGCAATATTAATGTTATGTTCTCAAGATTATAACGCTTTATGATGGCAGCAACACATTTTGTTTTATTTTACTTTATATTTTCTGGAATGACATTAACATTTTGTTCGTCAGCCAGCTGTGTTTCGTTCTACTGATTGGCAGGTATGATTTTACAAGGATCTCACTTTATGTCTCACGTTGTGCCATCATATTACGATAGATAGAACACATTTGTTGCGTATATTAATAATTCCATTATGTACGCTGACTGTGCGTCAAATCATCCATCTACTGTGTCAGTCAAATTGGCACGCACAAAGTGAATATACGAGATAAATCATTAACATCGTATGAAAAATTTTACACCATTCGTTCGTACAAGCGTTAGCCTTTCCACCTTATCGCCGATAGACTTTTTATTTGCGATATAAGCTGTAGTATATTAAATCTTATTATTATGTCTGCCGTTTTCAATATGTTAATGTGATTAATCATTCGATTAATTATTCGACCAAATCAAATGAAGTTGTCTTTTTTTCACTCATTTATTTCCTCTCTCTCTCTCTCTCTCTCTCTGTCTCTCTCACTCTTCTCTCGCTCTTTCATCTTAAGACTAAACGAAGTGGAACGAAAAATAATTTCAATCGTAAAAAGGATACCATTAGATTTAATGTGATTCGGGTTATTAAAAGGAGACAGAGTGAAACGACAGTGATGTTCTAAGAATTGCTGTCGACTAAAATAGCAACGATGTGAGTACAGTTAATTTCCTAAAATCGCCAACTTAATTGACTAAATTATTGCAGCAGTTCGAGGACGATTAAGCTCCTAAAATTACCTTCGTGCTATCTATGTGGCTGCATCCTACCGTTGACTAATTATACTTGAATTATTCATTATTAGAGGTGATATTTAATTTCCTAATTGCTTATCCAAATAATTAGGCCAAGAATAAAAGCCTAAGGTAAAATATTTATTAAAGCTACCCCGCCCTGGAGAAGCTGTTGTGAGGTTCCATAAAGCTAATGTGTAACATTAGGCATTGGATGAATAATCAAGACAGTAGGACAGAAGTGTAGGTATATGCTTAACGATAAGCATCCTATGGACAGTTTGTTGAAAATAGAAACCCTAAAGTAATTAAGAATTTTAAATAATTTTAAACAGATTCAACTTTTGCAAATTTATTAACGAAAATTAAACGTCAAAAACATAATATCGGTAGCAAAGTGTTTAAGTGCTTTAGAATAATAAAATGATAAACTTCAGCTAACAAGGAAAAGAAAATATAGCAGAATTTCTTCAAGCCTCTTAATGAACGATTCATTCTTAATGAACGATTCATTCTTAATGAACGATTTCAATTAATAAATGATACCTAATGCCGAAAGACATCCTGCTAAACATTTCAGGGGTATACTATTGATCTATTGATACAGAAAATTAGGTTAAACAGTTACTGAACTGAACTGAACAAGAGTCGGCTTTGAGCAACCGACTTTCATTGTTGAAAAACTTTAAAAACGCGTTTCCCCAAAAATTTTACTTAATTCCACCCTAAAATTAATTGGCGAATTTTTTTTTTTACACACAGCACAGCATTCAAGTAAAAAATATTTTAATTAAAAAAAATTGTAAAGGTAACAAATTATACAGGGAAACAACAACTAAATACTTTTGAAAATATTTTCCTTCCCAAACTAACTCATTTCAAGTTCTAGTTTTGTACATCAATAGTCTACGCCATACCTTTGCCTACCATTTCCTTCCCCATAATCACAAAAGGATGAAATAATTTATGAGAATATAGAAAGCAAATCGAAAAGTATGTTAACTTTTCAATAAAATGTGTTAGTCTAACAAATGAATTGAAAGTTTCCACTTGTTATAGATTTCTACATTTAGTATACCACAACAAGAACTGATTCATATAAAGTAATGTTGGAATATTTTTAGTGTCAAAAATCTTTTAAATGAATAAAATACTAGGAGATGATATTCGTAATTTGGTTGATCGGTGCAGAACATAGATTCAAATGAGGAAAGTTCCCATTCGCAGTGGTTATTGTCCGAAAGTTGTAAGAAAACAATAACGTTTTCGCAAGTAATTTGAAAATATGCCTTGTTTTTATGTAAACATCGTTCTTTATTTGATGGCCACAAACAGTTGTAATTCTCTACCATATAAAACTGTTACTTCAAAATTTACGACACGTTTTATCTGAAGTGTGCAATAATCTTACCTATTCCAAAGGGAATAGGCTGCATTTCTCCGGTTAAAATAAACCTCTCAAAGCCCATATAAGATGAGGCTCTTGCGTAGTTCAGTGAAATTTAATACGTAGTACAATTTCTTTAGGAATAGAGGAAGACTTATAATAGATTCTCTTAGCATGTTCTTAAGTTGAAGCATATACCACTGCATGGGAAACGGATGCCTACATTCTGAAAAAGTACAGTTGACATTTGAATAGCTGTAGTAACTACTGAAGATTGTAGTAGAGTCAATAAGCATTTAGCAACTTTGAAAAATCAGTTAATAAAAAAATTGCATTTCCACTTTTTTCTGCCTTAAATTGTCGACCAAACCAAATTCACCTGTATCCCATGAATAAGATATGGGCGTGCTTCTCACATTCAGTCTGCTTACACGGATTCTATTCTCATACTCAAACCTACATTCGGACCTACATTCCGATCGTCACAATTTAAGAAATATTTACCAAACTTGCCTATTTCTCGATACTCGAAGTTTTTCGTCAGACACATCGAGGTGATCGCTGCTCAAGTAATGATAGGTGGCTGTATGCGGGAGTGAACCCGCGATCATCCGAACCGTAGTTGAGTGTACTGATTATAGCGCTCCCTTTTTTACTCTTTTCTGATTTTTTTCAGTATTTATCCTACTAAAATGAACTGAGCAAATAAGTCCTAGGTTTAACATTCTTGTGAAAATTATCAAATTCATATGAAAACGTTCCGATTTCTTCTGAAAATTTGTCGAGCTAATTTGTAAATTTGTTAATTTTATTTGCTACTTATTCAATTTTAATTGTAATTTTCCCAAATATAACAATTTCATTTCGAACTTTCTCAAATATAAATAGGAAATTTCAATTTTATTGCTGATTTTTCAAAATAT
>JAHXMU010000770.1:126856-163590 GCA_019455685.1 Philornis downsi | reverse complement strand
GTTTTTGTATTTGGCAATCACATAATAATATTTGATAGAAACATTGTTTTAAGGTCTAATTCTGATCTGAAAACTCAGATCCAAAAACAAAACTTTCTTTGGTCAAATGAAAAATTGCTTCAAAATGACTACTTTTCCATTGCTATATTAACTCCCATGAAAATGTGAAAAAACACACCATAAAGTACTGCTTTGTTCCTATAGGAAGCCTGTGCTAAATTCATTAGTAATTACGTGCATTTTCACCACTTTGCTCCAAAAATTACGGTGAATTTCAACTTCCGCGGATGCATTTCTTTTGCTAGGCAGCAACCACTTTCTTGGCTGAGAACAATTGGCATGAATATAATTAATCACTGAACTATGAATAACTTCCTGTAGCCATTCAATTCTCTGTCGAATCTCTGTCGTCCTTTTAATGATCCTTATTGCATTACATTAAAGGTTAGTAATTTATCAGAGTGTTTATTTGGACAGCAGCTGCGATTGTGATTACATTGGACCATACAGACCACAACGCTGGTTCCAATGATTAAGAGTGTTCCTGAAGTGTTACTAATAATAAGTTTGGGAGTGATTTTAGATAACAAACTAAGCTTTAACTATCATATGGATAATGTAGTCCGGCGTTTAAATTACTCACTTCGAAGTTTTTATAACACTGATTTAGTGTTGCCTAGATCGATTAAGGAGAAATTGGTTCATGTTTATATCATGCCTAGTATTCTGTATTGTTTAGAGCTATACGGTGGCACTAATAAAGAAAAATATGAGGAAAATTGAGGTGACGTTTAGTAGCGTTATGAGAAATTTGTGTTCACTGAGGCATCGTGTTCATATAACACTGTATGTTAAGCGTTTCTTGGGCTGTAGTTTTAAAAATTACATCGATTTGAGGCCTTTGTTGTTATTTTATAAAGTTGTTCGACTGTGTAGTCCTCAATTTCTTTTTAATTCGTTTAATCTTTCACATTCCACTCGTAATAAACAGCTTCTTATTTCTAAAATAACCACAATCATGGATCGTGCTTTTGTAGTAAGAGTAGCTTGAATTCACAATTTAATACCAAGCCATTTCAAAAGTTTTAAATTATGTCCTGATTCTTACAAAAGGCGCATTCTACAACACTTTCAGATATTACTGTAAAATTTGGTTTTCAATTAAATCGTGAGCAGCCTTTAATACACACCGATTATCTTATATTTCCAGATTATATACCGATTAACTTCTAACTTCTGAATTAATCTTTTTTCATACTTTTTTTTTTGTCCTTAATAATCATACCTTCTTGAAAATCATATTATATGTTTATAAATTTTATATTTAATTTTTACTACGTGTTTTTTTGTAAACTTATAATATTGAGCATTGAGCACCTTTGAGCTGTTAGGTTTAACAGATGAATTGTTGCATATTGAAGACTGTAAATTACAAGCCAAAAAATAAATAAAATAAAATAATATCAATTCTAAGTAACTTCTTATGACGCCATTTAACTTTTTTGAAAAATGGAAAATGCAATTTGAAGCTTGTGCTTTACATTAAAGATCTTTATATTTCTGACGTAGTTAATATGTGTTAGAAAGCAGGGACATTAAATCGAATTACAGTTTTTGCATAACAAAAAGATGCCAAAATGTGGGGTTTAGAATTGGACTTGAACACGGATGCCAGGAGTCAAAGTACAGTAGATTAGTGCGACGTTTTTCCCAATTTAAACAATTAATAGAAATTCGTTAACTTCAGAAAATATAAAGCAAAATAATCGTAGCATGTTTGTCACATTTCTGGTCTTCATTTACATTAATTTTTTTCTAATATTTGCAAGACTATTTTTGCACTGATTTTGAATATAAATGAGAAAGGGGACAATTTGATGTACATAGCGTAAGTCTAAATGTGGTCACTTCCCACTTTAGGATACCCACTAGAAGAACAAAGGCAAAAACAAAGGTGAACAACAAGGTTTGTTTTTTGGAGCAGTTATTCATATTTGCAAGTTTTAAAAACTTTACGTTTTTGGAAAAATCAATATGTAATTGTTTCAAAACGAAACTATTTAATTTGATTGGGTTACCCGGGAATAAAGGCACTAACATATAATAATTTTGTGCATTGTAAAGGATGCAAGGACTTGTAAACAACTCTTGTGTTTAGTTACATAAAGTATGATTTAGAGGGAATGCAATTTATTAACTTTATATAGTTCTGAATATGCACTTACACATCTTGTAAGCCCTTAACACAAATTATCCAAGGGCCTATACAAACGAGATCATTTGAAAGCGACTTCTTTTCTCACAATGAGACAGACAAAAAGTTCTTAAGTTCTTAAAAACAGTATTTTTTTGTTTTTTGTAATTTACATTGATAAATCTGAAACAGATCTGACTAGTGTTGTTCATTTATTTATTTTATATTATAACTCAAATATCGTTACTAAAAACAAATGAAATCTGATAATAATTCTAACTTGTTTTATCCTCCGATATCCGAATCGGAAACATAGACAATTTTGATTATCGCCGTATTAAAATTAGATTTAATTCTGATTACTAAAATTTTTATACCGAAACCATAGCTTATAAACAGTATATCCAATCCATGGCGATATTGGCCCCAACTTTGATCCTGATCCGATTTTTGGAATTCATTTGGAATCATTAAAAAAAGATGCAAATGTTAAGCTAACTGTTTACAATTCTGTTATTCAAAATTCATGAAAGAGGCATTTGAAATATTTGTATCTATCGCACTACCAGCCTTCTTTCTAGCAAGAAACAAACTTTCTTTAAACTAATCTTCATGAACCGATAATTTCGTTTCGGGTTCAGGAATCAATCAAAATGACCAAAATTAATTGTTCTCGTGGGTCAGAACGAATATTGTCCAATCCCTTCTTGGGAAAATGATATCAAAATTGTCAACCAACGTAGAGAATCCTGCTCTCAAAAAATGTTACTAGGAATGAATTGGCCTTAATAAATTTGTGATTAACTTTCATTTTCATTTTCACTATTTAACGCGCAATTTATTTGAAAGTATAAAACTAAAAATCAAATATTTATTATTCAATATATGGAGCTTTTATGAAGACATTTTTTTTTATTTAATATTCTAAGATTTTTAATTTCGCACACAATTTTCAGCAGCAAACACATTTCAATCTATTTTTTGTATAAGCAAAATAAAACCATACGATTTCCATCAATAACAAAACGGTAGTTTTTGCAATTTGATTTTCTTTCGAATCAGATCAACTTTGACCATATAAAAAAAATAATTTCGTAATTTTATTTCCAAACACTTCGCACTTTGATACTTAAGGTCCTAAGCAAAAGTAGTTGACAAAATTAGAATTTGCATTGAAAAAGCTTTAACATTGGTCATGTGATCTCCCACATTATGCAAGGAATCATTCAAGGAGTAAAGTTAAAAACGGGAAAATATTCACTAATTAAAAGATCTTCCTAAATATCGGGTACACATACTGCCTTGAAAACTGTGAGAATCTGTATATAGGTATGGAAAGGAGTCCATTATTTGTCCAACAGAGGGCTTTAATATGTCTTGCGTCATGTTAGTGCGATCAGTAGACGCTAGGTGGCGTTAACAAAAAAAATGAAATTTTATACTCAAAAGGGAATTTTCTTCGATAAAGGCGGAAACGCAGCCCAAGGGTCTGAAAACATGAATATGACATTGTAATAGTCAAACAAGTAAAATCTTGCTTCCGTCCCTTCAATTCCGTTAATTTTGATATCAATGACGCAATACGCTCTGGAAGGCTAGTTGTCGAAAAAGTCCACAGAATAATAAAAATCGTAAAGTCCGACTGTCATGCTGACACTGCTTCGATTGCCCAAGAGTTAAACATTGAAACAAAAAATTGTTGGGAACCATTTGAATAAGGTTGGATAACAAGAGAAATTCGATGTACTCGTGTAGATGCCACAGGAGTTGTCGCAAAACCTAATGGACCGAATTTTCATCTTCGAATCGCTACAGAATTGGACGGCAGCGCGAAAACCTTCCTGGTCGAATAGAGGTGTGTCCGTGCAACCGACAATACAGGATTGACAACCAGAAAGGCTTAGCTGTTTGTCTACTATGAGCCCCTCCCCTCAATACGGACCTGTACCGTCAAAAATTAAATTTGTCTGATGGAATCAATCACGGCCAACTCAATAGCAGCCATCTATGGCCAATAGGAAAGGAATTGTGTTCCACTAGGACAATGCCAGGCCACATTGACAGTGACTCGGCAGGAACTACAGAACATTTCATGGCTGTTTCATTTTCAGCCTTAAACTGTTGATATTTTCCTTGTGATTCGCGAATAGTGTCAAAGATATTCATGATCAGTTAGCATTGCCATTTCATCATATAAAAATTTAAATCTGAACAACTTCTGCAAATTATTTTTCTAAATAAGCGAGATTAATACAACTAGGAAGACGCCAATTGCAATGCTGCAAAGGTGGTTCCAAATTAGACTTCTTGCATGAACATATGGCACATAGCGTAGTTAGGTCGACATTTACATGAAATATTTTTTACAAAGTGAATGGCAAGCATTGATTTATCTACTAAAATAACGAATTCTTAGACTTTTATGATTTATTTATTTTTTCCTGAAATCTAAAAAAAACATAATTTGCTTATTTGTTTTAAGGCATTTTGGTCAAATCATCAAGAAACGCAAAATACTTCAGCATTTGCGAAAGGCATTATAATTATATACTGCGCTCTAATGAGAACCGAAGCAAAATTAAACATTTTTTATAATTTTTTTGAAAATGTAATATTTAAACCGCCACATTTTCTTCGCGTCTTGTATAAGTTATTTGGGCAAGCGGATTTGATTGTATTTAAAAGCAACGTAGTTAAATTTTTGGCTTCTACTTCTACTTGGCTTTCTACTCTTATCCATCCGTCGGGCCTCAGTTTACTTATCAGTGTAAGCGTGACAGGTTCAAGGATGGCATTGCGAATGCCTTACCTTCTGCCTTGAATTCCTTAGGGATTTGTTTGCTCTTCTTTTTTCTATCCTTATTTGTTGTTTTTATATCGTTGTTGTTGTCGTTGTCCTTCGAAATAGCTGGCCAAATTTAATAATCACAAGTATTAGCTTTTTCATTTAGTCCGTAATCCAGTCATTTTGTCATACTGCCCCCCTTATACTTAGTATTACTGCATTGGTGGAGGGGTAAAAACTTTTCAACCTTCAATGTCAGCCTTTAATGAAATCATGATTTCTGTTTATAATTAAATTAGATATTTCTTCTGGGGATCCTTATGCTATCTTATGTCTTATGCTATCTATTCTCCTGGCCAGAGAGACAGATAAACTACGTGCATCTTGTATTAACACTTTGGGAATTTATGGATGCGGTGTGATAATGAAATTACTTTTTCACACTGTCTCAAAGTTTTCTCGAATATTGAATGGATTTTTCTTTTCATGAATTATTAAACTTTTTAGCAATACGAGTACAATACTTGTATTGTCATTGTTGTAGTCGCATGGGCCGACATTTATTTGTAAAGTTATTCATGGGGATTAGAGGAGGTGAGATGGAGCAGAAATTATTTTTCTGCTTGATTTTGTTACACGGAAATACCATAATTTTGTTTTGCTATGAATTATTAAGCATTTCAATTATTCACCGATTAGAGTAGGAAGGTGGGCAAACGGACGTTGCTACGTAAAATATTGTGGCAAACTTTCATGATATCTTCAACAAAAGTTTGGCAAAAATGTCAACTTAAGTTATTCTCTTGCAGTTGAAAGATTGTAGATGTTCTTTTGACTTCTGAAATGAACAGTTTCATTGGTGGGCACGTCAACATTTGTGCAAATGTGTGTAAATAATCCAATTCAGTTTTGAATATACATATATATATGTAGTTTATAAGGGAATATTCTGGACATAGAAGAACACTACTAACTAATTTTCAAAGAAATTTCAAAGAATTTTCCAAGTACATTACATATTTACTGAAGATCTTCGCAGATGATCCTAAATTGCTATAAGTCTACATTTTGAAACAAATGAATTCATGGCAATTTAGTAATACAAAGATGTTGTACTATATTATTCTAAAATTTCGAAAAAATATCAAATATACGTCTATAAGTGCACACACTTGTTAACAATATGTAGCAATTCTGATTTATAAAGTCAAAAAGCGAAAATTAATCCATAAACGTCAAAGCTCCAACTTCTATAGAGCTAGAATATACGTGATACCGCACGAATTGTGCTACTGCCAACTTTCAATGGGGACCGTTATTTAAAGTTGTCGAAGGTGTTGCTTTTACTCAAAACTGCGCCGAAGACGTAGCCGTTTTGACAGTTTCTGATTCATAAAGTCAAAAAGTGAAAATTAGATTGATAAATGTCAAAGTTCCAACTTGCATCGAGGTAGGATATACAGGAGGACGCACAAATCGTGCTACTGTCAACTGTCAATGGGGACCATTATTTAAAGATGTTGAGGGAGTTTTCTTTACCCAGAACAGCGTCGAAGACGTAGCCGTTTCAACAGTTTCTGATTCATAAAGTCAAAAAGTGAAAATTACATCCATAAGTGCCAAAGTTCCAACTTCTATCGAGGTAGGATATACAGGAGGATGCACGAATCGTGCTACTGCCAACTGTCAATGAGGACTATTATTTAAAGATGTTGAATGAGTTTTTTTATCCCGAACTGTGCCAATAGACGTAGCCGTTTCAACAGTTTCTGATTCATAAAGTCAAAAAGTGAAAATTACATCCATAAGTGCCAAAGTTCCAACTTCTATCGAGACAGGATATACAGGATGACGCACGAATCGTGCTACTGCCAATTGTCAATGGGGACCATTATTTAAAGATGCTGAAGGAGTTTTTTACCCAGAACTGGACTGAAGACATAGCCGTATCAACATCATACGGTTCTAGCAAACACAAATTAATATCTAAAAATTCCGCTTTCCGCTGGCTCCTAAGGTTACTTGATCGGACTGAACCAGGCTTTTTTGAAAGGGTTATGTCAAGCAAGAGGAGTGTACAAAACGAAACCAAGGAATTTGAGTGAATTGAAGCCGCCCATTAAAACAATAATTGAGGCGATCCCGCAATGAATAATTTTCTGATCAGGTCTAAAATGAGGTCATTTGCATTCTATCATCTTCAAAACCAATTAATTATATAACATAAAATTTAATTTTCTACACAATAAAAAAACAAAAAATTAATGAAATACATTGATATAATAAGAGTTATTTGAATTTCTTATTGCAGTGCAATTGGCTGTATACGATAAGTAATCATATTTAGTCATATTTTCATTTACGCTTTGCTCATGTTGATTAGGCGCTAATGAATCCAGCTCAAAATTTGCAGCAAACAGTGGGGGACAGTACTCGTATATCGCAAGGATGTCATATTTTAGATGCAAATTATAGTAGACTTTATTTGAGAAATAACAACAAATATTTGGATAGACTACACATTGTTTGTTTATAAAATGTTTCTAAATTTTCTGAGAGATTTTTAGAAACTGTTTATGGATTTAATTGACTGTTTTAGAAGAGGCAATGCATATCTAGAAAGGCTCTGGGACCGCAGTTAAAAAGAAACCTGGATTTGATTAGTTGAATTTGGGAAAATCAAAAACTGTGGGGTTAAAGCCGCAATTTTATAATTACAGTGCAATTCTACAGCTCTACATTAAACGTTTTTAAATGGAATCAAAAAAGTCTTGTCCACAATTTAATTCTAGAATTTGTTAAAATTATTTGGAAAATATTTTAAATCGTATTATATATCTTAGAATTGCGGATTCTTTTTATAACATAGACTTATCATAAAATATATAATATAGGCTGTCAGCTGTTAAATACCTGTCAGTTGAAGTGTTATTTATTTAGTGAAAGGTGTGCCATTTACGAATATGGATCGTTTAACAACTAATGCGTAAAAATAGTTAAAATTTGCTACAAAAGCGGTGATTCAAACATGGGCTCTGAATCGAACAAAATTTTCTCCAAAGATGAAGTTTATTTCTTACTTGGTGGTTCCGTTAACGAGCGCAACTGTCACTTATGGAGCTCGGAGAAATCACAAAAGCTATTGTGGAAAAACCATTGCGTCTGTAACTGTTTGGCGCGTATTATGATCAGGAGGTGCCATTGGGCAATTTTTTTTTTTTACTACCTCAAAAGGATCCACTGCTGCAACACATCCACAGACGATCATTTAAATGACAATGAATATACGACATAATGACAAGGTTCGAGCATTTTAGTGAAATAAAAGTTGCATTGAAATCACAGCTTTATGTGTGTTTTATTTAACTTTACTTGCAAACGAAAAATTGATAACGCTATATTTAGTGTGGTAGCTAAATAAGTGGCACAAATGTGCCGCAACAGACCTGAAAAGGGAATTTCAATTAACTATAATTCACAGGTGGATCATTCTACACATTTTGTACTCCATATAATTGTTACTGACCAAAGAAACACAAATTTTGCCACCCCCATCATTTTACTAAGGTGTTATACGAATATATGGGCGGAAACCTCCACTAAATGCGAAAAATAACCACAAATGTATTGCTAGAATTTATCTAATCAAGAGAATCGTTTCTTGTGAGACATGAAAAGCTCCGCGTTCATGATGATAGCGTGTATAATTTAAGCTAAATGAAAAACAAACAACAACATTTCTCCAGCTTTTGTTAGTTGAACAAAAGATTATATTTATTATATGATTAGTATTATCAATTTCACGCATATACTTTTAGTAGTATAGAAATAAACATTTAGGAACACATTCATAACAATTTATTGAATGTTCAAGGAACGCTTTAAACGTGAAAATCTTATTTACAAACCATTAATAAATATTTATGAATTGTATCCTTTACTTTTTAGTATGAATGTACAACTTTGTTAAAATTCTCTTCCATTGACGCCAGGAGATCATAATTTGATTGCAGTTTTCACAATTTCATTAACATAATATTACAAATATTTATCAAAATCCGTTCATAGAAAAAAGGCCCAAATTCATTTCCGAATAACTACATCTATCCTCGTGATTAATGCGTTTAATATTTCTATGCGTTTTCGTAGTCTTTGATACTGACTGACTATAAATGTTATTTTGTATCCTGATTAAAGATACCATTAAAAATATTTCCAATCATTTCAACGTATTCGCTGATTAATAAATTGCGATTTCAATCAATAAATGTCGCCATTTTTCTGTGATGTCGTTCCACTCAGACAATTATGAAAAACGCCACAAAAAAAATTTTGTATTCTATTCAGGTTTCATTTTTTTCTTATGTAGTTTAGATTTTGATTATTTTTGGCACGAATCGTTTAAAGACAATAACAAAAAAATGATGAAATAAAGGAAAATTATTGGAGAAGATGGAAAGAGATGAAGGGGGAAAAACACTGTCAACATTACGTTTCTCATTCATTCTTTCATTCGTTTACATCTATTAGGAAAGGACGAATTAGGGAATGTATGTATGTGTGTGAATTTTGTAACAATGCCGATTTCAACCATCCTCTCTGCTCCTGATATTCACGAAAAGAAAACAAGAAATGACATTAAAACGACCAAGGAAAACCATTCAACCATTGAACTAACCGACAAAATGACAGCCTGTCCGCCTTCATTACCGTCAGAATCACTCGGAATTCAAAACTTTTCCAATGGGGCCCTCCCTTTGCTTCCCAAACAATCGCATACCCAGCCCTGTAACAATGCAAAATTTATATACATTTTTTTTTCGTTTTTGTGCAAAAGTGATTTTGATGATTAATAAAAACCAATGAAAGATGGCAGTATCAGTAGGTAAGGGTGGTGGGAAAAGAAAGCAAAGCCACCCACCAGCGGTAGGGAAAAGTTGTCCGTTGATTCTTTTGGTTAGAGTGCATATAATGGCTGTTAGATTCTCGGTTTTTGTTTGTTGATTGTTGTACATTGTGAGTGACACTTTTAAGTTGTTCCCAACAACAAGGATAACAGCAGCGACAACGACAACAGACACGAACAAGGACTAAGAACCACACACAAACACACACATATACACAACAGAAACAGTAACAGGCAGCAGCAGAGCGAATAACAGCGGCACCAACATCAGTGTTCACTGAATTCTCAGCAATGTCGGCTAGGGATTACTAGAAAGCAATAGAAGGGATTACTAGAAGATCTCTAAGGCCAGGGCATAAGTTGGTCCAACACAGACGATAGTAATGCCTGACGTCTGATGCTCGGTGTCTTTTGATGCCTTCAAATTATGAGCTGATTTTGCTGCTAATGTATTGTTGTTGACTGTTATGGGCTATAATTTTGCACAGCCAAGCAGACTTCTTGTTGTTAATAAAATTTTTTGTTTGCTGTTGTTGTTAAAACCGCCATTTGTTGGTTTTAATAATTACGACAAAATATTTAGTCGTTTCTCTATTTGCCAACAACAACAGCAGCAAGACAACATAAACTTCCTTTAAGCCAACAATTATTATATTTGAGAATTTGTCTACATAGCAGTATGGGCATTTGTGGCAGTATTGAAAATAACCAAGTGCTCCAAAATCCACAATATCTTGCTGTATGAAGTATTGACAGAAGCTCGATATATTTGTGTCGTATTTGAAAATTTGTGTAAATCAGAGAACTAAATTATGTTTGCCAAAAGCCATACGATATATTAGGTGCACAACTAAGTTGCCGCTGTTTGCCAATAGATGGCGCCAGCTGTAAATGCTAGTCGATTCTGCCATAACCTAAATGTTATGAGCCAAGCTTATACATATTGTAAACATACCGCCTCGACACAATAGTGATTTTCTTTCGACATCATATTCTTTTGAATGTATGAATATATCGCATATGATTTTGAGCCAAATAATCGTCATATGTGGGAAGTATTGATTTTCTTTTCTCAATCGAAGAAAACGGCGGCTGAAGCTCATCGAGAGCTTCAAAGCGTTTACGGAAATGCTGCTTTAAGTGAAATAACGTGTCGAGATTTATTCCGTCGCTTTGAAGACCGTGATTTTGATGTTGACGACCGTTCGCGTGAAGGAAGATGAAAAACCTTCGAAGACACTGAATTGACGGCATTGTTTGACGAGATCTGTGTCAAACGAAGGTAGAGCTTGCTTTAGTATTAGGAGTTACCCGCCAAGCCATTTCCAAGCGACTGCATGAGTAGGGAATGATTCAAAAGCAAGGAACTTTAGTTCTTTATGAGTTGAAGCCAAATGACGTTGAGCGTCGTTTTTTCGTCTGTTAACAACTGCTTCAGCGATGAAAAATGGAAGGGTTTTCTGCATCGTATTGTAACGAGTGATGAAAAATGGATTCATTACAGCAATCCAAAGAAAAGAACGTTATGGGGACTGTTTGGTCATGCTTCTACGTCGTCGCTACTCACATGACGACATCAAGGAATGACCTGATTCGGGGATAGCCTCAAAATATGAACAGTTTTACCGTGACGGAATTCAAACTTTGCCAGAAAGATGGAAAAAAGTAATACCAAACGAACGGCAATACTTTCAATAAATCATTTGTAAACATGTTTTCATAATAAAGTTGCATTTTTATAAAAAAAAACAGCAAATCTTCGGCCAATACAGGATGTTTAGCACTTTTCGAAATACCTATCATTTCAAGTAGTTCACGCAACTTCATTCGATACCATTTCGTGAGTATTCTTAAACGTGTTCAACGTTGAGACCTCAATTAGTTGATCACTGCGGTATTCGTCGTTTAAACTCTGCTACCCAATATTTTAAAGCCGTAAACGAAGAAGCAAGCTCTCCTAGTGTATAATCTAGCACGGCTTTAATATTGGTTGGACTGAGACCTTTCAAATGGAAATATTGAATTACATAACGGTGAGCAATTTGTTCTATGTTTAGAAATTCACTGAGATCGTTTAGTTATGATGGCCCGTATAAAAATATTTACTAAACAACGTGGCGCCTTGAAACTTAAAACATATAATGTTATATAAGATTACCATTTTTCACCAAAAAATTTTTTTCAAACTACTAGCACCATCTATACGTCAAGTCGGCTAATTTTGGGACAATGTGATTGCGACCGTATGTCCACGTATTCTGCAGATCGTTTAGAGTAGCTGCTATGCCAGAAATCATTAACAATTTTTTTATTACAAGACATAATAGTTTACATTTTGTACAAACAGTTCGATGCAACGAAAACAAAACTATCAGCAGGATATGTTTGGTCAATTTCCACCATATGCGCAATCATATGATGGGACATTTCAACATAACGCTGCCAGACAACTACTGCAATATTCCACTACAGTGAATGAAACATGAATCCACCGCTACACATTTGAGATGAAGGAATGATAACAACGGTTTTCGCCGGAGAAGCTCCGAAGACGGTGAAGATCTAAAATTTATCGGAATACGAGTACATGCAGTTTAGCTCATATCGATCACTTTCTGTTAAAAGCAAATATTCGATGGCGGCTGCTAGACTGTCTTATTGGATCATTACAATCATTTAGCGATAAAGAACTGCTACTATTGCGTATGGCAACCAGGAGAATTGGTTGGGAAAAAATAGATTTAACATTAAAGAGCAGCCAGTAGAAGGGAGGGAGGGATTAGAATTTTTTATGATTTCTTTCTCCCGGAAGAGTTGGGGAATCGCTGATTCATTGGGAATTCACTCGTAAAATGTATTTGAAAGCACATCAAAATGTTGATTCCGATTCATTTTCAAAAAAATACGATTTTTTTCATTCTATTCGACACCTATATAAAGTCAATTAGGACCTTTTTAACCTTTTATTACATTTCTCTGTCTATGAAATAAGTATTGTGATTAGAAACCATGAAACTAAGATATATAGTTTTATATAACATTGTTTCTTAATTTGAAATATGCATTTCAGTTCCATGTCTTGCCAACAACAAAACTGCAATAGGTGCAAGTTTTTCAATTACTTTTTGTTCGAATTTTAGATACCAGGCAGCCAGATGTGTTCACAGTTAGTTAAATAGATTTTTTTAACTGAAAGTTTACGAAATCTTCAAAACTTCTATTAGGAGTTGTTCATGTATTGTGATGAATGAGGTTTGAAGTTTGTAATTTTGACCCGGTTGTAAAATGAAGAACTGAGTATAGTTTAGAGGGCAGAAGTTTAAAACATTTTTCCGATTTCATTTCATTGCAGTGGTGCTGCCTGACTGAAATGTGTAAATGTGTAAATCTGAAAAGTGACTACACAGGGGAAATAAATATCAAACAATCTGTGTTCAATCAAAATAGCTACCCGAAAGGAATCAACAATCAATCATATTGTGAAATATTTGATGAGCTGATATATGCAGCTAAAAGTAGTTCATGCTGAGACTTAAAATTTTTATCTAAAAATACGATGGCATATTAGGAAGATTCATACACCCAAGCTATTATGGATTTTTGCAAAATATTAACAACTATATTCCTAATACTCAATGAATAAACAGATTGAGTACGAACAAATTTTTTTCCTTATGACCACGGAATCTACAATTGATTTTGGATGCCTCAGAATCATAAAGAATTCAAATCTGGTTTTTGTTTTTCTGGGTTAATTTTTAGTTTCTGAGATGTCAATCACAGAAATAAATTCATTATGATATTTTTAAAGAAGCTTTAGTTATGGTGTCAAATGCCATTTTCTGATCATAAATATGTATCAGAATCTGACTTCGAAATATTTATAACCATTATGAGATGTTTTGCAGACTTTAAGAAAGTAAAGACCCACAAACGTGTTAATCTGAAAACGTGTGCGGCGTCCATGGATTTGGCAAAATAACTATTTGCATTAAAAAAGTTCAACTCGTATATCATGAATATACATTATCATAGCTGAATTACTCATAATAAAAACCTCAAGAATTCACATATTCCTTTAAAATAAATCCAAGTAACTATTGTTTTTTCTCTCTATTTCTCACTAGAAAGCTACAAATTCTCCCATCAGAAAATTATCCTCAAATCATACCTATATATATCCATTTCCTGCTAAGAATCTCAAGTTCTCATCTATATTGTATAGCGCTTCTGCAGCAATACAAAACAACTTCCGTTGATTAGTTGCTTACTTTCCTTATGGCCTTAAGAGCACTCTCAGAGAGTTCTTAATGTTTTCTTTTTTTTCTTCCGTGATTTGAGTGATTTCTAGAGTGAATGAATGATTGGTGATGATTTCCTTTGCTGTTATTATCTCGTTGAATGACAAAGAGAACTCAGCCAGCATTGTAATTATTATTTAATGACAATTATACGACAAATGTAAGGTTTCTTCTCGAGAACTGATTGAATATCCCTGGCATTGATGGCATCCCCTGTACACCCTATTTCTGCGAAGTGATAAACGTTGTCGTGCTTGGTAAAGCCAACAACACAACAAGAACACTGCCACTAACTTAACGACATTCTAAATGATATTGAAAACTATCTCATAAAAGATTTGGAAAATGAGGCTTAAACTAAACTTTACGCATTTCTCTACATATACTGTGGAAGCATAGTGTTTTTGACAATTGTGGGAAGGGTTTTCACAAAATACAATGAGTTGGCCTGAATGAATGAAGGGTGGACAGTCCGATTGTTCGATTGTCTGCTTTTTTTTCGCCTCCAACAGAGTTTTACATTTGTAGGAAGGCGAATCATCATCAGGATTAGTAGTGCATTTTAATTAAAATGATTCGGTAGTTATCTGTAAATTGAATGCATATTTTATGTAGCCCTAAGCATGACAAGGCAAGAGGCCGAACTATTTAGAGGTTTAGATGCCACCATAACTCCCAATAATTTTTGGCTCATTGCAAGCAGACCATAGAAAACGAACAATTTAATTCCTATCATTGATATTTTTCTGTTTCGGTCTTGTTCTGAGGAATGAAGGAGCTTAAGAAAGTGGTTGTTGCTCTACTAATGTTGCCAGTGGGAGTGACGGTTAAGTAGGCTGACTACGAGAATTGTAACAGAATTAGGATGACAGACAGAGAGAGAATAAGAGAAAAGGGACCGCAGAGGATTCAGCTACGATTAGGAATAGTTGTGACAGTTTCTGTTATCAGCATTGTAACAAGCTATTGGGAATTACTACACCCTCCCCTCCCATTTACAATGTGTCCCTTTCTTTTTGTTCCGCCCGACTTAACACATGACGGGCTAGATGCTCTCTTACACCACCCCCCCTCACATTTGGAAAATTGGGAAAATTTGGTTATATCAACATATTGCGTGATATATATAGGTATGCATTTATGTGTCTCAGCGATGACTAAATATTGACCAAAAACCAATTTCGAATATTCACAACCCTCACTACAATTTCGATTTTCGCAATGACCATTCAGAGGCGTATGCGGATATGGGGAATATTTAATGAATGAATGTTGACATATACGTACGTATTGTGTATGTTAAATAATCCACTTATCGTAACCTTATAAGTGAAATGCCATATTGAATTTCATTTCGAATGCCATAGAATTTAGAAAATGCTGACATTAAGTGAAGTCATACAGAAATATGTAGATGAAGTGCAGAAAATGAATAAAAATTTATTTAGGGCGAACTCGTACAGCTTGAGAAGAGATACTGTTTGAGGCAAAGAGCTACAAGGATTCATTGTGTGTTAAATATATAGGGTGGCACATAAGTAACGCTAAGATTAGATCAGTGAATACATTTTTTGTTTAAGTCTTTTTTTTTTCGTCTCTTTACAAAATTAACTAAATAATATTTGGCAAATTTATGATGAAAAGGCTCAGCACAGAACAAAGAACCAACGTTGTTCAATTTTACTTTGAAAGTCAGCATTCGATTATTCAGATCATATCGAAATTTCTTTTATGTTCGAAACGCTCCTAGCGCTCCAACAATTTACCGATTGGTTCAGCGTTAGGGGCAACAAGGAGCTGTCTGTTGATTGAGGAAAACCCGGAAACTTCCACCAGGCGATGTTCTCAGCAGTTAGAGATGTCTAGGCGGTCTTTACAAAGAATTTTACATATGTAACATCTTCTCCCATATAAGATGCAATCGGTTCACGAGTTAAAACCAAGTGATGCGCAAGAACGCATTCAATATAGTCCCCTTAACGTTACTTATGCGCCACCCCATATATTTCATGTAACACTCCGTTTCACAAATTATCCTCAGCATAGTGCTTTGAATCGCGGATTTATTGAATTCAATGTCCTAAATGAGATTGCAAGAAATGAATACCCAATTCAACATCTAGAGTTTGGTATGTCTAGAAATAACTTTAAACTGTTCCTTTTTAGATATTTAAAATAAAATAATTTAGATATTTACATAACTTTCTTGAAACATGTTATGTCAATTTCTAGTCTGTAAGGATTTACATGTCCATAAGCCTAAATAAATGAAATAAGTGAATTGAAATGAAATGAAATGAAATGAAGTAAAATGAAATGAAATGAAACGAAACGAAATGAAATGAAACGGAATGAAATGAAATGAAATGAAATGAAATGAAACGAAACGAAATGAAATGAAATGAAATGAAATGAAATGAAATGAAATGAAATGAAATGAAATGAAATGAAATGAAACGTAACGAAACGAAACGAAACGAAACGAAACAAAATGAAATGAAATGAAATAAAATGAAATAATTAGAGACTCTCAATTGGGAAATGCTACTTCACCCGCCTTGTGATGGTTATGTTTGGTTTTTGTTTTTTTTTTTTTTTTTTTTTTGCAGATATTTATACATATCAATTTTCGCAATTTCCTGTATAGATTACTTGCCAATATAAAATGACATCAATCATTGCATTTATTTAAAACTAATTTTAGAATTCTCTCCGCTGACATTATCACTAACAGCAAATAACCGCGCTATGCGCTAACATTATTGAAAGCAATGCCACGAATTCAAAATCTGAGTCGTCTTTTAGCAGATTTGTCTGATATCAGAGTAGGAAGATTCCAGCCTCGAATCAAAAAAGATAATAAAAATTAAAAATAGTCATAAAATGAAAAAAAATAGGTCACTGTAATGTATTTTCCTAAAGCCATTTTATACTTTGCTTATTAACTACTTTGATAAATGACAAAAATAACTTAATCACTTTTGACGTAAACTTTAGAAAAATATATAAAATACAGACATTTGGAATACGGGAAATTAGCTACATGTTTTTACGGAATACGTAATAGCCACATGTTTGTATTGCTATCATTGTATATTTATTCTTAATTTTATTTTTAATAAAAACAAAAAAGGAAAACTTATACATTTATATGTATTTGTACTCTCCCTATTTTAAGATATTGTATAAAAGATTTTGTTTCAGGAAAACAAGGATGGTTCGACCAGTGTTTGCTAATGTCATGATATATTATAGGCAAGAAGCTCATATGGTAACAGAAAGATTTCTAAAAATATAAAATATTTTGACTTTGATCGAATATTTCCGACGATGTGAAAGCAGAAAACAAAATACTCTAATAATTCATGAGTTTAGTAGGTAATGAATTGTTTTTGTTTCTTTAAAGGCGAAAATAATTTGTATTTTTTTTTTTAAATCTATGAACAGGATATGATAAACTTCTCACATACAGTGAGCCTATCCCAGTTTCATTTTTAGTTTCAGTGAAAGGAACCTACGGGTTTTGTTAGATTAACTTGTCGATTACTCCATTACTTAAAGTGTTCGATAGGTGGCCGTCTCTCAAAGAAGGAAATGTGATTGCATCGGGTCTAGAATATATGATCATATGCACGATAGTCTCGTGTGCTAACTATCGCGCCACAAAACACAAAATAAGAAATTAGAATTTACATTTGCTTTTTTTATCGATGTTGGAATCGAAATTGCAGTTAGAGTCGAAGTTGAGAATTCCAAAAGCGCAGAGTTGGTGTCGGAGTTTTCTAACTTTAACAAAATTCCGCAGATATTAACGAAACAATAGTAAAATTGATATTATATTTCGCAAACAAGCATGAGCAACGTAAAAAACGTATTTGTTTATAGTTTCTAATAGACGAGAGGCCAAAGTATGGATGTACACAAAAGGAAATTCTTATTTCGTTTTTTTTTTTTTGTCGTCACGCTTGTGTGGCTACAGGGCGACAGGACGGTACTATCAAGAAGCAAATTTGGATTTGATATACTCCAATTTTGTAGCATCGAATATGATTTTTATAAATTTTTGGGAAACAGTGTCATTCCTCCAGAGACTTGATATAAGTTCTCTTTCGTGCAACAAGAAAGGCTAGTCTTTATACTCAATGCCACGCTGCATAGTTTAGATCTTTAAAAATGTGGTCCACAGAAAACTTTCCAAGGCATAATTTCCGCTGACTGTATTACAATTATTTTTTTTTTACAGAAAAAGTAGCCTCACAAGGAGTTATACTTACAAAATTTGCAAAATTTAAACAGAAGCTAAAAACGCTGGTACTGTTCGTGGCGAATAAATTGATATTGTTGAGCAATTTTCATTCAACTTTAGTATCAGACTTCAGAAATAAATGTACGTATAGATATACAGGATACGAAAGACGGGACTTCCATGAACAGTTTCCATGAAAGTTTTCCTAATATTTCCGCATTTTATTATTTTCATGTATAAAAATTTAATTTTGATACCCTTTAATATGGGTTGCGAACATCCTAATCTGAGACCTCGGTAACTACAAATGGGATAAATTTGAAATTACTTCAGTTTCCACATATGAGATTTGTGAAATTTCTCACATATGTGATCAGATATGTTATCGGATATGATCTTTGTTAAGAAGTGCGAAAATTATGGAAACATTTCAAATGCTTCTCGAAAACCATTAATAGAACTCAGTGCTTTCTAAAGGCACCTATATATATATATATAAAGGACCGAACGGAAAGCAAAGTCAAGAATATTCGACATAAAGAAAAATACATTTTCAAACACAACCTCTTGCAAGCTTTATAGGCCTTGATAATATAGATCGCAATACGGTTTGTGAATATTTTGCGTCTGATCGAAAAAGTCCTAACATAATTTGAGTAATTTGCATTACGCTCATATATAAAAAAGGATTTAGCCTTATGGAATTTGGCCCAAAAGTGGCTTCAAAAATAAGCCCTCATAAAGTCAATAAGTAATCAGAAACATCAACACTATTCGAAATAGCAAAATTTCAACACTTAAATTAAAAGCGTGACTTGATTAAGTTTCGTCAGAGAAACTGTATTATCCCCAAACGCATTTTTCACATGGTACTATAATCTAGAGTAAAATTCGTTTGGGATGTAGCGAATTATCAAACCTCCGCCCATGCTAGCTTCTCTTAGAAAGCTGCTGCTTCTGAAATTATAAGTCGCCAAGAAAAGTTTATCCCAAATCCAAATTAACTTCTTTATGTTATATAATTTGATCGCTTTATTGTCCCTCGTCCATGTAATAAGAAACTTTTTGCGTTGTTAAATCTTAATGCCCCTGGCCACGCCACTGTTATCTTTTGCTAAACGTTTTGATATCTTGGTTATGCTGAACAACCATACATGGCAACACGTACTTACAACAGTCGTGTGTCGTATTGCGTTTGCTTGCTTAGTAATCTTTGTCATGTACGTTCTAATCTGTAACATTCTGTGAAAAAGGGATAAAATTTCCAATATACAAGGACGATGAAAAGGACTGATGGCAAATAGGAGAGGTATTAGGAGAACAATATGAATCCATAGACATATTCATTCAAAAGTCGTTTGTTTCATTTTGTGGGACGACTTACGATAAGTAATAAGAACAATATTTGTCTTATATTATTTTGTGTCCTGCATTTCATTTTTCGCTTATTCCAGTCACCCACAAATACAAGGATGTGAACAAACGATAACACCACAAAGGACATCCGCACGCTGGTGACAGAGCGCAATAATGGCAAGGAAAGGAAAAGAGTTGCAAACTTCTAACCCCAAGAAATGGGGGAGGGAAAAACGCACACTAAGAAGAAATTGGGTAGGATTAAGGAGTATTTAGTATTAAATAAACAACTTATGTGGTTTTGATGTCCTCAAATAACCCAACAGATTAACTCGTTGCTGCAAATTAAAGTCACGTTCCTCACATCCTAGATTTGTTGGCAAGCAATTGATGTAATCACAGGGAGCTGGCTGTGCACAGGACGTGTTTATGAGTCAAAACAAATTAAGTTAGAAAGGTGACAGTGGCAGACCGAAGTAATTTGACGAAGTATTTTGTTCAACAATTACTTTTAATTACTTGAATGTGATGTAAGGAAGCACAGACCGCCACCACCGAACTCAGAAGATGATTGAATGTTGTCAGTGACAGTGTATGAGTATGAGTTTGAGGACTTATCATACCATCAATTAGACACCGCTCTAGCAGAAGCATCACACTGCCACAAGCCCTGGTACCAATGATGAAGATGGCGAGGTTGCTAGGGTGTGAGGTTGAGGGGACCATAAACAACACGCTTAAATTGTTTCATTGGCGTCAGCAAAAAAATCTAAGTAGTGAGCGTGTTTAAAGAAACACTCGACAGACTTTGCTTACTCTGGCCAAATGTGAAAATAAGATTGAATACCTCAGTTTATCTACTAAATATATAATCTAATTTATACTTAATGACCAAGAGCAAATTCATTTTTGTCCACAGCGCACGGAATGAGCATCCAACAACCAACAACAATTATACAGCTGCCACCAGCAGTCAGTCCAAGGAGGTTACTGAGAGAAACGGTCGAGACTGCAGAGGGGGAGGAGAACATTGAATTTACTTCTGGATCATTAGTATTACTAACAAAAGTTCAAAAGACAGTAAATTGAGTAGTGTCTTACGGTGATTTATCATATACTAATTAATAAGAAGCTTAGCACACCTGTGTTTGCCATCACTTCCACTACCTAACCAACCTGTACTCGCTGCTGGTCGTCGACAAAAACAGAGTGGAATTTTGGTGTGCTGTTACGGAAAACGGTGAGGCTGAGTAGGGCAAATAATCGGATAATTTATTGGCTGTATTACATATGACTTATAGCGAAAGAATAAGAAGAAGAAGAAGAGGCAACTACATTACCAGCAAACTAAGCTGTAAAAATTACTATTGCGGTGAGGTAGAAGTCTGGGGCATCTCCTAATCCAGAAATATCACTTGAAGCAATAAAGACATCATAGCGAAATTAGTCAAATTTTATTACCGTAAAATTTTGTCTAATTGTACTGTACTAAGGTTTTGCCAGACTAAACTATGGTGAAAAGATGTCGACATTTTTATAAACTTTGAGGTTTTTTTCTTCTGTAAATACAGGTTTAATTTTTGTGCAAAAAATTGGAACTTCGTGTATTTTAATAGATTTTACATAATTCTTTTATGCATAATAAAATGTGTAGAACTTTTCTAATAGAAGTTTGTCGTTTTTTTTTTCTTTTCACTGTGAGTCTATGGAAAGCAAAGTTTTGCAATATCATTTGGACAAGTTTTGCTAGACTACACTATGGTGAAAAGATGTCGGTCGACCTTTTTATAAATTTTTTTTTTGACATAGATTTAATATTTGTGCAAAAATTCGAATATTTTAATAGATTTTACATAATCTTGTTACGCGTAATAAAATTTGTGGTGCTTTTCTAATAAAAGTTAGTCTTTTTTCACTGTGAGAGCATGGAAAGCAAAGTTTTGCAATAAAATTTGGACAAATTTTGCAAAATGTGGTAGAATATTATTGCAGTGAATGTTGTCGAACTTGTTAGCACCATAGTTTTTTGAATTTTATTACGGTAAAATTTTGTCTAATTGTACTGTAATAAAATTTTGTTAGACTATACTATGGTGAAAAGATGTCGACCTTTTTCTAAATTTTTTTTTTTATTTTTTTTTTTTAAATATAGGTTTAATTTTTGTGCAAAACTTTGAAAATTTGTATATTTTAATAAATAGATTTTACATAATCTTTTTACGCATAATGAAATGTGTGAAACTTTTCCAATAGTTTGCCTTTTTTTCTTTTTATTGTGACTGGTGCTGAAGAAGACGGACCAAATGAAAGAACTTGCCAGAAATGGTTTAAAAGATTTTCTACGGCTGACTTCTCTGTAACGCACGCTCCCAGATCAAGATGAGCAAAAGAAATTGTTTCCGAGGAGGTGAAAGATTTATTTATTGTTAGGAAAATAGCTGAAATAATCAAAAAATCAGTTTCAACTGTTGACGGAATCATAAAAGAATTCGGATTTGTGAGCAACCTCGATGTGTGGGTACCTCACTCTCTCACCGAGGTATCACACAGCTTTGCGTACTCGTCAGAAACTGTCAGAGCTTGGGTGGGAAGTTTTATCTCAACCACCGTACTCCAACGACTATCACCTATTTCGCAGTCTGAGCAATCATTTGAAGGATTTGAATTTTCATAACGTCGAGGAAGTAGAAATCTAATTGAATGCTTTTTTTCAGAAAAACCACCCGAGTTTTATGAGAGAGGAATTAAAAAGCTCCCAGAGAGGAGGGAAGAAGTTATTTAAAAAGCGGGAGATTATATAACAGATTAAAACAATTGTTTTCTTGTATATGAATTTGTAAATAAATCTCTTTTAAGACCCGAACGAACTTTTCCAACAATCCGATAGTTTGGACAAATTTGAAAAAAGTGTGGTAGAATATTAGCACCAAAATTTTCGAATTTTCTTACAGTAGAATTTCGCGGAATTTTTCCATTGTAAAATGTTGATAGTCTTCATTTTTTTTGAAAGGACGATCGCCAGGTTTCGCATCATGAGCGATCATCAATTATTATAGTGCACAGTGATACTTCAATAGTACAATACAATAATATTATGCTTACACCTTAATGTCTACAACTTTGAATTTTTTTTTTACACTACTGACTAATCGAAAATAACTTAACGTCTATCTAGCACTAAATTTGTCCCACAAATTTATAGGCTTCTTGAGAGAATCAATTTCTGTGACAAGTGTGGACATGTTACTGCTACAGGAACTGCTTTTGTTTCTATGCGAACCCGTAGTAAATGTCATGCCATTGCAAAATGCTATAGTAGGATTCGCTGTGTTTCTATCTGATTTCACAAGCGACAAAACAACAAAATTGTTTAGTAAAAAAATTGTATTCAGTTTGTCGTTTCATGGCATTTACTCTTTTAACGAATATTAATTCCAAAATATCAAAGCCACAATTTGGGCTTTAGTCGAAATGAAAATGTTAGTTAAATAATTATTTCGTACTTCTTTACTCAAAAGCTAAAAGTTTTTTCACCCCCAGTAGATGTTTTTGCCTAAAATTACCAAAAATTTAAAATATTAAATAGTTTGCCCAAAAAGTGCTTTACTGATTTCCATTTAAAAGCCTCTTTTGAACCTTTAACCACAATTACGCGACATTGCCGAAACCTCCCCGACGTGTTGACCGATAGCAAGCAGAGTTCGTAAATATATTAACTATTTTTTATGGCAGGCAGCACAACAACCACAGAGAGTAAACCACCACTCCATTGATTTGATTTATTTGACAACAATTCACTAATGGCCAAAATATCAATGACCTATTTTTCTTTTTTGTCGTTCTGTTGTGTGAAGATACCATCTGCAGCGTTTATTAATATTTTATTACATTGGGAAAGTTTGTGCAAAGTTGTCGTTGTTATATTTGTAATAATTTCTTTTTTCTAAATTTCTGTTCGGATTTCTTCCGCGCTTTACGCAGCAAATTAAGTTGTCACTGTCATCGGAGTCAGCTAAGAGGTAGACCCGCATTGCTGGCACTTGGATTTAAAGCACAATTCTCAAAGCACGTATTCGATTCTCCCTTGTGGGAGGATTAGAATTTTAAATTATGTCAAGCATATGATTTTCAATGTATGGAAAAAGTTGGCCCTTTTTATTATTTTAGTCACAGCATTACCGCTTTTATCTTTATTGTCACGAAAAACCACACAATCATCAAGATGCTGTTGGCAGTGACACAAGCAATAGGCGAGCCAACGCAACAGTCACGTGATGTAGCCGGGAATAAAGTTAGCTGCGAACAGCAACAACAGCAAGCAAAACATTTTGAGTGTGATTGTTGTAGGCACGAACTGTAACAATATCGTTATTTCTTGTAGTTGCGTTGTTGTTTCTATTTATTCTATTTTCCTTTATTTAAATATTAACTTTTGTATTTTGTGCTGGTCTAGTTTGATTTTTTTCCCCCTTGCCAACAAATGTCATTAAAAGAAACCGAAAAGTAAACTCATTCTACCATGACCAGGTCGCTTTGTCAAAACGGTCCACCTACCTTAGATTGACGAGCCTGTCATAGACATTCCAACACACACGTCACCCCACCGCACGCTAGAATAAACATTGTTAGAAATGGATGTGAAAAGTTTTGCCAGTGGACAACCATGATTTGATTATTTTTATGTCTAAGAAATATAATGCCAGGACATTAGACGACGGCGTTACTTCAACTTCAACTTTGGCAAATCTTACAACTCTTCTCATTACAGGAGTAATTGCTTTAATAAAAATCTTCATGGCAAAGCCAGAATTATTAACAGTATACATTTGTGAGCGTGGTTGGATTTCTTTTGCCAGTGCCTGTGGTAATTGCTCAGTACTTTGTGCTCATTTATAACAGCATTAAAGGATAACTTTAGGATTAGAGATTACACAGCAACGTAGACAAAACTTAGTGAGAATTAATTTGGCTGGATTAATTTAATATCTAGAAATTTCACTGCTAATGACAAAATTCTTCTGTAGCTACAAATTCCTGTCACGCTGCATTAATCAATACATGGACAGAAGAAACTATTCATATTTAGAAGAAGCATCGAAATTCAGAAATCATATAATAAAAATCAATGTGTATCAATGTGGCTATATATTAGCGATAAAATAGCTTGCCGTTCATCAAATTGGAGTGTAACTTTGACAAGCAGCTCATAACGTATGAAGGTGGTCCCAAAACTAGCCGACCTAACAAAAAACACACAAAAAATGGGCAAAAATGTTATTTATTTGTCAATGGATGGAACAACACTTTCTTTTTCGCCAAATACGGTCTTTTTCCATAATTTCAACACCTAAATGCTGCAACAAATTAGCATAATGTTCGATGTTAGTGGTTTTTCCTTTCTGAAGATAATTAATAAAAATAATCCCATGCACATCCCAAAACACAGGCGCCATGGCCTTGCATGCAAATGGAACAGTCTTTCCCTTCTTTGGACACGATTTTTCCATTTCAGTAGGCTGATTTGGCTGTTCCTTTGTCTCAGGTGTGAAGTGGTGGATTCATGTCTCAGTCACGGTTATAAATCGACGCAAAAATTCGACTTTATTGCGGTGAATATATCGCCAAACACTCTACTGGAACATCTTTACGACGCTGTTTTTGCTCTATTGAAGCAAGCGCGGCACCCATGTTGAGCACATAGCTTTCTCATCTTGAAATCTTCGCTCAATATACGATGTATAGCACTATTTGAAATTCTTATCATTTCAGCTAGCTCACGCACCTTCAGGCGACAATCATTCAATACCATTTTGTGAATTTTCTTAACCATTTCTGGCGTGGAAACTTCAATTTGTCGACCACTTTGGTGTTCGCCTTGACAGCTCGTACGGCCTCGTTTAAACTATGCTATCCAATATTTAATATTTTCGTAAACGAAGGAACAGACTCATCAAGAGTAGAATCCAGCTCGGCTTTAATATTGGTTGGACTGAGACGTTTTAAATGGAAATATTGAATTACATAATGGTAACCAATTTTTTCCATGTTTACAAATTCACTGAGATCGTTTAGTTTGATGGCTCAAATAGAAATACTAAACAACGTGGCGCCATGAAACTTGGAACATATGTTTTATAAGGCTGCCTCTTTTCAACAAAATAATTTTTTTTTTTTTTTTTGGCACCATCAATACGTCTTGTCTGCTAGTTTTGGTCTGCTATCACGGAAAGTTTTGGAAATAGTACAATAAAAAAGCGATAGATTGCGCTAGAGTACTACACTGAATTGACCAATTATGAGAGCAATTATGCAATGAGAGAGTCTTGACAACCCAGCGACAATACAGTTTAAAAGCACTGAGAAACAAATAAAGGCTAAGCTTCGAGATTAAACCTCATTTCTAAAGAAAATTTCTAACAATAAGATGTCTGTGAGTCAGAATGACATGAAATAAAGAAAAAGATAAAAGCTAGGTGATAGAACATGCAATGTTTACCCATACTTCTACAACTGATTTTGTCTTTAAAAAGTAATCGAAGCGCATGTGGAATTGAAAACAATTGAAATTTTCGACAATCTATAATGGAATGCCATCCACAACAGAAAACTTTTGAGCTATTTCTGCCGCTTTTAAAATATAAAGAAGAGGAAGACGTCAACTGATATTTACGATATATTAGCAGAACGTTTCGCTCCAAATATTGCCTACACGGCAATTAAAATTATTTTAAAGAAGTACAACAAGATCCAATGGATGTTACTTAGAATGGGGTATTGTTGACTTTATCAATCCCTTGTAAAATTCAGTATACCATAAATTTGTGCGACATTTGTCACCTCCACCAGTCATAATAGTGAACCTTACGGGTGGTCATTGGAAAATGGAAAGAAACGATGCAAAATTTATAATTGTAAGCTTTAAATATTCCTCCGCAGAGTTATTTGATTTTTCTGTCACTAGCAAACAAATTTGGGCGAATAAATAGTAGAACAGAAAGAAATTTGCTGTACATGTGATGGTCTGCATTTCTCCTATTCAGCACGAACATCTACAGGCTCACTTAATGTAATAAAAATTTGTGTTACACTGTGTTATTGGATGAAATGTAAGAAATTCGTTATTATTTTTGCATATGCATGTACTTTTTTTCTTCCTTCACTATAATGAAGACCTTCTTTCTAAGAATCGAATATATGTATGTATAAATAACAGCAAATAAACCCCTTTACAAGAGACAAATTAAAAAAAAATTGAATACGTCGCTTTTTTGGATATTATTATCTAAAGGACATTTGGTTCCACAAGGACATTCCTCTCTTTATTCGTATTAAGATGAGCGAAAATTATGGAATGTCATTACACATGGCGTCAATACATGGCGCACGTATGTATATAAAACCGTTATGGCAAAATATATCAATTTTGGATCAAATTGTTACGGTTTCCATCTTCAATTAAAATGCATAAAGCATTAATGTAGTTTTAAACTGCAATGTGATATGCAAAAGTTCAATAAGTGCCAATTAGAAATCAAACTTCTCTTTCCTTCCATATGTTCTCGGAAAGATATCAGTTATTGAAAACCAAAAAGTCTGTCGTAAATTCGAAAAAAAAACTTTATCAGCTGAAATGCGAAACACGTCATTCTCATCGAGTTCAAATTAAATCACATCAAATTACATTCAAAATACAACAATTGAAATACAAAAAAAAAAACGCAAATAAAACGATAGGTTTATTTCCATTATTAAATATTTTATATCGAAACATGAATAACGATAACCGCAAATAGGTTGTTATTTAACTCAGTCGGCTCTTCTAGAAATGGTGAAACATAGATAATACTCCAGCAAATTAAATATTACCTATAAACACTCAAATGTGGAAAGCTTCGTTACATCAGCTGATCATACGTCTATTTATCGTAAGTAACCAAATAAAACGTACCTTCAATTAACAACTAAATCGGGTATTTCTCTCATTGGCCGTAAAAATGCCACCAACATATTTCCCTTTTGCCCTTGAAGCCTTTCAATAATGAGTATATCGAGTATATTTCTCATTCGCCGTAAAAATACAGCACCAACATATTTCCCTTTTTCTCTTGAAGTCTTCCCATAATGACCATCTTCTACAAATATGTTACTGCTATACGAGTATAACAACACTTGTTCATAGTTTACTGTTGGCAACAAAACAAAAAATACACTGAACGCAACAGCAAAAAATACACCATAAGCCAGAGAGAGAGCGAGAGAGAGAGAGAGCGATACAGAGTAAAAAATATCCCACTACGATTAACGATCTATGTAAATCCACATATTCATGCGTACAGAAACATTTATTAGCAATAAAATTTCAACATTTGTATTGCTTTTCTTTTAGCTTACCTGCATTTATTTAAGTAAAGTTATTAATTCTTGAATTACATGTATCCGGCAGGTAGTAGTACTATTTCTTTAAATCCTCATGTTTATAATAATAATATACCAGCATCTACTGAACGAACGCACGTCACCAGGTTAAAGTTAAAATGCAAACTAATAACTGCGCGAGAACAATGTTCTTATTTATGGTAGGTCTATGAGACAAAAGAGACCAATTTATGGTAGATCTTTGAGACAAAAGAGGCCGAGTGACATCAGACAGATGAACAACTGTGTATGACAATGGGGAGAAGACGCCCTCTATGCATAAAGGGGGAAATTTCATTTCATTACAACTGTCTCAAACATAAATGCTTTCACTATCATTGAGTGGTGTTAAAAAATTTGCCCATTAATATTATTTCAACAAATTGCAATGAAATTGTGAAATTACATAACAGTCTAATTATGGTCGCAAGAACTATTTGTTTAAATCAAATATTAATCAAATATTATTTTTCATTAGATCAAGTCCTTTAACTCAAAACGAGATAATTTCCGAAATAACGTTAAAATGATAATGATAATTTAATCATTTAAATTAACTTAATTAATAATTTGAATTAATTAAGTTAATTTAAATAATATAATAATTTAACGATATTGTAAAAAATTGGTTTACCCATCCAAAAGATTTCACGTACGAGTATTGCTTAATTATAATACAAGTACAGTAAATAGAAATCTAAGTGCGTAAAGCGTTGTACCTATATAAGTGCGATCGGATTACGCTAGATGGTGTTAGTAAGATAAGATTTCGTACTCAAAACTACCTCGACATTTTTGTGATTGCCTCATTCTGTATTGTTTAAATGCGTTTCAAAATTTGACTCCGGCAAGGAGAAAATAAAGAAATACCTCATGAACCGGATTACATCTGCGAACAGCAGAAATCTGACCGACTCATTTCTAAAGCGTAAAGGAAGTTGCATTATCTAAAAGAACTTGTTGGTTGTGTCAAATAAAATCCATTGATCATAGAAGTAGGAGTAGGATATGTTTCCAGACAGTATAATTTGTTCCACATTCACTTATTTGTAATGGAAGATTTTACCGGGTACGATAGCGGGTTCGAGACCCGAAACAGTCATCTTATCTGTGTTGGCTTTCATTGGTCACCTTGATGTTGTGACAAACTTGATAAGCCGACTTGACCTGAAAATCATTTTGGTGAAAAATGGCAACCTTATAAAATATATGTTTTAAGTTTCAAGACGTCACGTTGCTTAGTATTTTTATTTGAACCATCAAAAGTAAACGATAGTGAATTTGTAAACATTTGAAAAAATGGTCACCGTTATGTAATTCACCATTTTTATTTGAAAGGTTTTAATGCAAGCCATGTTAAAGCCGAGCTAGATTCTACTACGAGGAAGTCTGCTCCTTCGTTTACGACTGTAAAATATTGGATATCAGAGTTTAAACAAGGCCGTATGAGTTGCCAAGACGAACACCGACCAATTGAGGTGTCCACGCCAGACGCGGTTAAATTAAAAATAATATAGGATGATCATAAAGGTGCCTCAACTAGCTCAAATGATTTCAAAAAGTGTTATACATCGTATATTGATCGAAGATTTAAAGCTGAGAAGGTTATGCGCAACATGGGTGCCGTGCTTGCTTTCAATAGAGCAAAAATAGCGTCATGAAGATGTTTCAGTAGAATGTTTGGCGATGTTTCACCGCAATGAAACCGAATTTTGGCGTGGATTTGTAACCGTGAATAAGACATGAATCCACCACTTTACACCTGAGACAAAGGAAAGGTTAAAGCAGTGGACTGGAGTGGGAGAATCGTGTTCAAAGAAGGCGAAAACGGTTCTATCTGCAAGCGAGGCCATCACGTCTGTTTTCTTTTTTTTTTCTTGGTAGGGAAAGGGGGGACTGCATGGGATTATTTTTATTGATTATGTTCAGAAAGGAAAAGCCATCAACAGCGAATGTTATGCTAATTTTTTTGTAGCGTTTAGGTGATGAAATTTAAGAAAATGTGCCGCATTTGGCGAAAAAAGTGTTGTCTCATCGAGACAACGTTCCAGTTCACACATCCACTATTGCGATGGCCAAAATTAATGAATTAAAGTTCGAATTGCTTCATCACGCACCTTATTCGCCAGATTTAGCTTCCTCGGATAAAAGATTTGCTAACAATAAATAGGTGGAGTCTGCGGTTAATGGAGTTTGAAAGTTCTTACTATAAACAGGGTATAGAAGTTGTTGAATATCGCTGCAAAAAGTGAGGAGATTATGTTGAAAAATAAAAAAAACCTTTTAACAACCATTTTGTGTCTTTTTTGTTAGTTCGGTCGCCCTCGTAGAGCCCCTCTCTTCCATTTGCTGAGTATTCACAAGTACTTTAATATTTACTCGCACATATTGCAATACAATCCACTTCGTTTGTTATTTATTTTTAAAACTTGACGAAAATAGTTTCATAAACGACGTTACGTTAATTAAATTAAACTGTCTGGTAGAAGTTGTTATAGACATTGCTTGTCATTTATGTCAATAACAGTCTATCTTGAGACAAACTCGTCTATAATCTCTAAGTTAACTTTATGTACATTCCTGTGCAATTAAACTAATGTAAAATAAACAATTTGCTTAGTCAAGCGACGAAACAAAATCAACATTGAGTCGGCAAAACTTCAACGTTGTCAAATACTCTAGCCATGGCAGTTGCCACCAACTATAGTTAGTTTCCCCTAAGCTACAAGTTATTAATAATTACATCATTCATGCCAACAATTATGTCAATTATGCACATTTTCTAATTTAATAACCGAGTAGAGCGTCCGCGCTTGAGGTTGATCGAAGTATCAAACAATAAAACTGACATTTGTTATTTAATATTATCATCAATATTGCGTAAAAGTTTGCTAATTTAATTACCCGCCCGAACTACATTTGGAAATTTCGCTTTGGAGCAACAGCAGTGGCAGTAATAGCACTTGAGTTACAATGGCAGTGAGTGTGTTGGATTTCATCCTGCGGCATCCTCTTTGTTGAAATGTCTCCCTTTACCCCAACCAACTCTTTTAAGTCTCACACTGCTCTCCCTCATCCTCATCTGCTTCCGTCACTCTGCTCTGTCTGTCTTTATGTTGTTTAGAAATTCGTTATTATCTGCCAATTATCCTTCAATTTTGTGCTGGCGGCATCATACAATGCTACAAAGTTGTTGCTGCTCTGTTGCCTCTTCAACAACTTTATCAACTGATGAAATATAGAATAACGAGCAAAAAAAAAAAACGGCAACCAAAAGGATACAAAAGGATATGTACAAGAAGAGAACAACCGAGAGGGAGAGAGAGAATGAGACGTCATACAAAAGGCACAATGATTGCTAACTTTGAAGTAGTGACTGTGGCAAATGAAAAACGTCTTCTATTCTCTCGCATGAACGTTCAGTCATTTAAAGTAAATGTCTATAGAGTCTTTTTGCCAGCGTGCGATGAATTTAGCTGATATATTACAATCTGATGATGTTGGTAAATATGATTTGCACACTCACTCACTCGAGCGTTTTCAAACAATTTACAGACACGCATCACCACCACCCACGAAACAACTAACGCATTATCCCTGTAATACCTTTTAGCATTCATCCACTTCATAGCTTTATTGTTTCTTTGGGATAAGAACGATAACGACGGCGAAAAGCTCAGCTGAAAGCGACGACGTTGAGAATGCTGGTGTTAATGTGTCGTTAGTGCTGCAACTAGTCGAGATTATCAAACTTTTAGGCTCTACAGTATAGCACAGATAAGCATTCACAATGACATTGATGACGATTCATTTCTTTTGTTTGCCAACTGATGGTTGTTGCCCAAAAACCGAGACACAGTCTTACAGTTAACATTGGACTCAGATAACACAACATTTGCTGTACGACTATGTCGTAGTAATTGAGTGACAGTTGGATAGCGCGGAGAGTAACATTTTTTTTTTATTTTTTTTATTTATCCTTTATTATGTTTATCACTATACTAGCTTCCCCGGTGAGAATGTATGCTCTTACTTACATACTTCACAGCACGCTGCAAGTTAATTTACAACACCCTGTGCAGTGACTCCCTTCCACTCTGCCAGTAATCTCTCGAATACTTAAAAAATTTTCAATAGCACATAACAAACAAGAAGGATACCTGGAAGGGATATACGAGTATATATAGCGGCAGCAGGAGAAGGGGCCACAAACAATGTTTAAACATTGAAGTCGATGGCGAAGAACATGATGATGAAGCTGTGATACATTACAATCTTGTCTATCACAGCAAGCTTCAACACAAAGTTATTCTGCAAAGTGATAAGAATGAACGAGTGTACGGGTGTGGGTTTGAGTGTGAGTGATTGAGTGAGCACAAACTAATCACTACTATCTGATTTCTGTCAGTTAGTCAATATATCCACGTTGCGGCTGTTAACAAGCATAAATTGCAGTCTACCGTATATGATATTTCAATATAGGAAATATCACTTTTTGCGGTTAATACAAATTCTCACTCCGTTACTTTATAGAATGGATAACATATTGCTATGAGTGGCGCAGTAGGACAAACCAGAGGTCTGCAGGGAAATTAATTGGAAATGTGAAATAATGATAGCTTTCACTACAGATAAAATATACAAATAAAAACGCAATCATTGCTTTAAGCTTTTAATAAATATGGATATTTTTTCGGGTTTATATATTGTTTAGACGACCTTAAGTACGACGAGTATAAATTTTCACTATATCCAATCGTTTATCACAGAGGAGAGCTTTTTTATTTCTAAAAAAATGGCACTCACGACGAAAGTCTCCTTATCACAAGATGAGATTAGTCAGAAATAAATATTGGGCGAAAAAACACTTTACATAAAATAATTATATTTTCAAGTAAAGGCTTATCCATTTAGTAGTGTCAAAACCACCGGTTTGCCAAAGCTTTAAGCTGTTAAATACCTCTCCTCTGAAGTGTTATTTATTTATTAAAAGGTTTTATGGATCGTTTAACAACCGACAAACGCGTAAAAATAGTTAAAACTTACTACACAAGTATTGATTCACTGGACACTTCTCGTGCATTACGTGACAACCGACCTACTGGGCAAGGAATTGGCAAAATTATAAAGAAATTTGAAGAGACCGGAAATTGACCACATCTGCAGTCATCTATACACACACTGCTGCAAATATCAGTTCTGTTAGTGAAAGTGTGGCGAATAATTCGAATTTGTCGATACCACGACGTTCTCAGCGGTTGGACCTATCTTATGGCTTATTATGTTGTATTTTGCATTTGGATTTGCACCTCCATCCATATAGAGTTTAACTCACGCACCAATTAACGCCACCTGACCATTCATAACGCCATAAATATACTGTTGGGCTTCCAATGCTGATGTTTCAAACAAAATTTTCTTCAGCGATAAAGCACACTTCCCTTCAGCAAGCAAAATTGGCGCATATGGGACTCGGAGAACCCAAAAGTGATTGTGGCAAAGCCATCGCATCCGGAAAAAGTGACTGTTTGGTGCGCATTATAGTTTGGAGCTGTCATTCGACCGTTTTTTTATAACCGTTACTGTCATTTTATACTACCACGGCCTTATGGTAACTAACTTTTTTTCCTGCAATTCAAGATTATAAACTGGACGATATGTGGTTTCAATAAGACGGTCTCACGAGCCACACAATACCAACGATTTAGGCTTTTTTGCATGAGAAGTTTCCAGAAAGCGTAATTTCACGTTTTGTCGACGTCAATTGGCCACCAAAATCATGCAATTTGAAACCATTACCCTTTTTGTGTGGAACTACGTCAAAGCCTGCGTTTACACGGATAATTCTCCAACCGTTGGAGCTTTTGAAAGACAACATTCGTCATGTTATCGCCGAGATACCGTCCGAAATGTGCGAAAAATTGGTCGAAAACTACCACAAAAGAATCCACTGCTGCAACCAGTACAAAGATGGTTATTTAAATGACATTATATTTCGTATTTACTGACAAGGTCCAAACATTATAATGAAATAAAAGTTTCATCGGAAATATAGTATTTGTGTGTATTTTATTTAACTTTACTTTTGAAACCGAAAGATGAAAAGCCTTTTACATTAACCGAAGTAAATAACGTGTTAACCAAATAACCAGATATTGGCACGGCCTAAGGCTACAAAAACTGTTTTATGAGTACTTGAAAAATGTTTGATAAGATATATAGGGTGGCGCATAAGTAACGCTAAGATTTGATCAGTGAATATATTTTTTCTAAGTCTTTTTTTTCGTTTCTTTACAGAACTAACTAAATAATAATTGGAACATTTATGATGGAAAGGCTCAGCACAGAACAAAGAACCAAAGCTGTTCAATTTTACTTTGAAAGTCAGCATTAGATCATTCAGATCATATCGAAATTTCTTTCATGTTCGAAATGCTCCTAGCGCTCCAACAATTTACCGATTGGTTCAGCGTTTTGGGCAACAAAGGGGCTATCTCTGATCTCCTGCGTGCTGGAAGACCTCGTCCAGTTCGAAATGAAGTGACCATTGCGTAAGTGCAAGCAAGTATTGAGGAAAACCCCGAAACTTCCACCAGGCGACGTTCTCAGCAGTTAAAGATGTCTAGGCGGTCTTTGCAAAGAATTTTACATACTCGTATGTTACATATTTTCCCATATAAGATGCAATTGGTTCACGAGTTAAAATCATATGATGCAGAAGAACGCATTCAATATAGTCGCCGTTAACATTACTTATGTGCCACCCTTTATAAGAATGATTAAATTGTGTCCTAAAGCAATGGGATCTAATGACAAAAAATAGAAATGTGTACTGTATGAAGATTAATTTTTTTTATAATTCTTATGAATTCGTGAATTGAATTGGATTTTAAATATACTCGTATATCCATTTAACAGAACTCCACGAGGGTTTAACGTGAGTCTCGCCGTGAAGGCCTTACTCACGGTGTGCGACACACTGTTCATATTACAATGCGATTGCCAGCGCCCCCCTGGGATAGCCAAGTAAAACTTGGGCTATCTAGGAAAAGAGGCTGACAATTTTGATACTACCGCATATTGTCAACCCTCAACCACCTCACCTGTTAAGTTTCAACTTATAAAAAGCAATAAATATTAATGCAACTCATTACAAGCTGCAACAAATCTCTTAAAAAAGTCAGCTTTTTTCTTTATTTTGTATTTTAGTTCTTTCCTTTTTCAGTTTGTTTCCGTTTCTTTTCATTATCAAGTTCTGGCAACATTGATTATGATGCTCTACTGCATTGTTCTTTCGATTGTGCGGAAACTCTGACAATTTGATGGTGACGTATCTGGAATGGTTTCGCAGATATAATGCTTGATATGTGAGCACTAGTGTGAATGCCAATGAATGTCATTACATTTGATTGCATTATACTGCTTAACGATATCATTTCAATGAACAGTTATTTAAATTATTACAAATTACTCTGAATTAGATGATTCCTAGACGAATTGTGGATTGATGGAGGAATTACACAGAAGAAACAGCAACTTACACCCCCTTTCGAACTTTGTGAAGCGGCCTCCTCTTAAGATGCTTCCGTTTTGATGACAATGCCGGTACTGATTTGACGAAATATTATTATATAGCAAAATTTTTCCAGAGATTTCATATGCGAATAACCAAGACCAGCCATGAACAGTGCATTAGCACTGTCAACTGTAATCTGGTACATGGGTTTACTCTTAAATAAGGCCGAAAAAGATCTACTTGTAAACCTTATGGACCAATCATAGATATTTCAGTGTTTTGGTTTGGACGCTTTTCGTCGTTTGGCCTAAAACTGTTTAATGAAATTATTCCGTAAATGTAAAAGTTTATCAGATGATTCATAAAAGCTACAAAAATGTAAAATATTTATGGTGATAAATTTAAAATATATGAACAGATATAAAAACTATAGAATTAATATTGATTTTATCACACTACATTCTATATTTTAATAGCTTTTATGATGCATAATCGGACAGGTAGCCAGCCAACTCTATAAAAGCCGAACTCATTTACGGAATAATTTCAAGAGACAGTTTGTTTTCGTAAAACATTATGCGAACACATCGCCTATGAACGAAAGCCTTGTTGACAACAAATAAATGTTTTCGCCAACCATCAAAGTTTTCCAAAAAGCTATTTTTTTTTTTTTTGCCCACACAAAAATAGTTATGACAACCCTATTCAATAAAAATAAAACTCTTCAAAACAACAATCTATTCGGGTTACAAAAAACGAACACAAATAGTTGATTGAATAATTCGTTGTATAGAAACAGGCTGTTACACAAAAAAAGAAAAGATATTTTTTTAAAAATTTTAAATGAGAATTTTTTGTAAACGCTAGATTTCTGGTATAGAGCGGCCCGTAATTTTGAAAATTTCTTTGAAATTGTGAAATTGTATTCTCAATACAATATATTTTTACAAAACTTTCTTCATATTGCTTCACACAAACATGATTATGATAACTCTATTCAATAAAAACAAAAGCT
>JAHXMU010000770.1:98730-121450 GCA_019455685.1 Philornis downsi | reverse complement strand
AAAATTATAACAAAATTATAATAAAATTATAACAAAATTATAACATGTTTAAATAAAATGTGTTTCAAAGAATTTTTCACTTTCAAGGACATTCTCTCCCTTATACACACATTTCCGGCTTTTTTCAGCTCCACGCCTGGTACTTTTTGATTCCATTTAGAATTATCCTTTTAACTGAGAATTCACTTTTCTCCTTGTTCATCCTTCTTTACGCGCTGTATAACATCCACGTGAACTTTTCAAATCAAGCAGTCTTTACATCACAATCATCCATCCCATAACATTAGCAGGACTTTTTGTCTGTTCTGTGGCTCCCAAGAGCGCCTTATTAGTGGGAATTCATATTGTGTTGGGCACAAACGGAAATGTGACAACGAAAACTGCCACATGAAACTGGTGTTTTTTGGACATTTCGTCGTTAGTACAAGTTGGCATTTCGTTTTATTTAATGCGTATCTCGATGGGGCATAAACTAAAAGTCATCGACTGTGTGTATTTTCGGAGGGCGTCATGACAGACTTATCCTGGGACTGAAAATCAAAAGACACGACTTACAAACACACACACACACTCACCTAGCACGACAGCGCATTAACTATTACAGCCGCAGTTCAACCTTTTGCATTTTAAAGTAGTATATCATACAGCCCTTGTGTTTGCTGTGTCTGTTGGTTCCTCCCATAAGTCCCAAGAGTCCCACAGTTCGACCACCCGCAATCACAAACCTTCACGCATTGATTTCCAAATGACGAACAACAATAATAAATTGAAGAAATGGGCACATTGGCATTAGTGGCAGTTTCAACACCCAACCCCACACATTCCCACATCGCAGGGCCAGCGCCGTCGTCACAGGCAACACAAAACCAAGTAGTCACAATCGGCAGCAGCATCAACAACAGTGGCCAGGCAACAGCAGCTGCAGAAACCCAGCCATCATTATTGACAGCTTATGTCTTGTGATAGTTGTATTGGAGCGCCATTGTTCTTTCCCATACAAGAAGGACGAGGCGGGATTGGAGCAGGTGAATTACAAACATGTTCAATGAATGGTCGGAATTTTTTTCTGAACCTTTGTGTTTGTTTGCAAGGCGTAATGAATTGTAACTGGAGACTACTACCCATTACATGATTGGTCCTATAGTTTACACTTCATAAACAATAATGATTGTTATCGACTATCGAAGGTAGATTGGAACCCAACGAGCACCAAAGCAACTACAATGGCAACCACACCAAAAGCTTTATCATTTACAAAAGGAAATGAATACATTTTAACAATTCGCTTTGATTGTGTGCGTTTTGTTTTTTTTTTTTATATACATATACCTATATACATATATATGGAAAGAGGCAAACATACAAAGCATGGCCCACAACCAACCACCTCTCGGGAGGGAGGGAAAACAAAGCCCCTTCTTGCCTAGAATGGAGAAAAAAAAGAGTGTGTCAGAGGGCAAGTCTTATCGGATATTTACCAAGTACTGTTAAATTTCAGGGTAAAAATTGATATTGATTTGAAATGTTTAAACACAATTACAATAGAATAACCTCTGTGTATTTTGCTTGTTGCTGTTAAAGAAAAATTCAATAAATGCTCATACCGCAGGAGTTAAGGACACATCTTCGGCCATATTAGCTCTCAAAGACTATAAAGGGATTCAATTATTTGATAGAGATTTATACGTAAATTTAGAATACACAGCTGCTAGCCTTGAAATGTTAACACCCATACGAAAATGTATCAACCTCAGTCACACTTTGTTCTCATTTCAGTGGTATGAAGACAGTGCAAGGATTTTCATTTCAAAATTTACAGAAAAAAAGACTCACTAACGACATTTTATTGAATTCCTGGTAAGTAATTGCTTATTATCCTTATTGATCGTCATAATAATAATTTCCCTTATCTGGATCAGAAAACAAACAAGAAGCAAAATTAAGTTTGACGTTAATTTATTCAAAAATTCAAATGGCAATTAGATTATTAAGATTTTTGAATATGAAAAGAGAAATATGACATATGAAAAATTAGAACTCGCCTTTGTATTTTTCATATGGGATCCCATTGTGTTGATTAGTCGGTTGCAACGAAGACTGCAACCAAACAAACTCCCTTGCATTCCATGTATGAAATATGAGAGAGCTTCTCACGTTCAGTGAACTTACACGCATTCCATTTTTAAAATCATTCAACGGTAAAACAGTTTAAAGCCAATTCTGAACCTGTGAAAAACATTCACCAGACTTGTCAAATTCTCAACTACTCGAAGTGTTCGCCAGACCCCCTCAAATACTGACAGGTTGCTGTATATGGAGTTGAAAACGGGATCATGCGAACGATAACCGCGTATACTAATCATCATGCCAAATACAGGCACATTAGCGGACTGATATTTTTGTTAGTTGAATGACACAAAACCGAATTATCGAAAAGTCATTTTTGTAATAACCAAAAGTCTGTTCTTTTCAAAATTTTGGTTAATTAAATGCTTTTGTTACAACAACATTCGGATAGGGATAGCTAAAAATTGGGTGGAAAAATCAATTATTCGGCTTTTTTCAAAAGTGTTATACAAAAAGTGATTTTTTCGAAACTTTATTTATCTTTTATTTGCAAATTGCCTACGTTTTAGTCAACAATTATGTTGAGTGATTTACTATTTTAGCGAGATTTAACAAGAACACTACAAAATCGAAAACCTCGAATAAATTTTAAATAAGCTTCACTCTGACGATAAGTGTTACTTCCTTATACATCTTACAGAGTTCTTTGGAGTTCGACCAAATATCGAAAACGCTTTCAAGCCCTCATTTTTCATTAACTTTAATATGGCACAGAGGCGATGCTGTGGGTGTGGCATATCGAAGATGCTGTCGTACACAAGCACAACATAATTGGTATATAATATTTCACACCAAATTATCTTCATAGATAAAGCTCTGAGGAAATATTCTATTACACCTCATTTAACACACTAAAAAAACTACAAAACATGGCTTCGTGAAGATGTTTCACTAGAGTGTTTTGGCAATGTTTCACCGCAATACAGGCGAATGTTTGCGCCGATTTATAACCATGAATAAGACATAGATCTACCACTTAACACCCGTGAATATACATGCTTTTACGAGGGTCGTCCCAAAACTAGTATATCTCAGTGAATTTGTAAACATGGGAAAAATTGGTCACGGTTATGTAATTCAGTATTTCCATTTGAAAGGTCTCAATCCAAACAATGTTAAAGCGGAGTTAGTAGAATCTACTCTGGGGGAATCTGCTCCTTTATTTACGACTGTAAAATATTGGGTAGCAGAGTTTAAACGAGGTCACCCACGCTGTGGAAGTCGACCAATTGAGGAGTCTACGCCAGTCAGGGTTAAGAAAGTTTGAGAAAGCTGTGCGCAAGATGGGTGCCGCGCTTGCTTTCAATAGAGCAAAAACAGCGTCGTGAGGATGTTTCAGCACAGCTTTTGGCACTATTTCGCCGCAATAAAGTCGAATTTTTGCGTCGATTTATGACCATAGATGAAACATGGATCCACCACTTTACACCTGAGATAAAGGAACAGTCAAAGCAGTGGACTGGAATGGGAGAATCGTGTCCAAAGAAGGCGAATACAGTTCCATCTGCAAGTAAAGTTATGGCTTCTGTTTTTTGCGATGCACATGGTATTACTTAGATTGATTATCTTTAGAAAGAAAAAAACCATAAACGGCGAATATTATGCTAATTTAGATAATTTAGGTAATGAAATTATGGGAAAAAGGTCGCATTAGGTGAAAAAGAAAGTGTTGTTTCATCAAGATAATGCTCTAGTTTACACATTCCCTATTGCGATGGCCAAAATTAATTAATTTAAGTTCGAATTGCTTCATCACACGCCTTATTCGTCAGATTTAGCACCCTCGGACTATTTTCTATTTCCGAACTAGAAAATATGGAGCGATGTTAAAAGATTTGTAAAACAATGAAGAGGTAGAGTCTGCGGTTGATGGATATTTAAGGGGTTTGACGGTTTTTACTATAAATGGGGTACAACAGGTAGTGAATAGCGATTGGAATAGTGTTTCAAGCTAAAAGGAGATTATGTTGATAAATAGAGAACATTTTTCACAACTTTTTTGTGTCCTCTTTGTTACGTCGGCTAGTTTTGGGACCGTTTGTTTCGACAGTTTTGTTTCAAAAACAAAACTATATCATTTCCCGCTTTTCTGAAATTCAGAGTGAGACATGGCATCAATGGGGGCTGCCTTTAGTGATTGTGATATGTTAAGAAACAGCTCAGAGTTTTTTGGTTAAGCAAAAATGTTGCACAAATCAATATTTGACAATAATTAACAAGATTGAAAGGCTGAACTACAAATTTTTCGCTTGAAAAAGCATCGCTTTGCAGACTGTACTTTATTAAAATACCAATCGGTTAGTATAACTTGATGTATTTTAATTCTTCATTCTGTGGTTTCATTAGCAAACCACTACTAAGCTATGTTTTATAAATGTTCCATCTTAATGAAATGTTAAGAAAAACAACTTAATTTTTTTAATTTTGTCTTTCATTTATTCCCCCAAAAACGGAAAAAGGCAAAAAGAACTATTAGAATAGAACTACTATTGATCTGAGAAGCCAATAGTATTCAATAATATGATTTCATTTCGAAAGAGAAATCTCCTGCAGAAAAATAATGCAAATCAGTAGCAATATTTTTAAAAACTTTCCAGAAAATATGCCAAAGTTATCTTAAGAATTAACAGTAAACGAAGCGAATTCTTAAATACCACAAAATAGTTTGAGTTTTAGTTGTTTTTCTTGGCCAAAACATGCCTAAAGAAATAAAAATAATTTATTCAGAAAGCTAAAATTGAAACACTTGAACTATGTATGTATGCAGCATTCGCATGCGGGTGCCTGTATGTGTATGTGTACTATATGCACACATATTATACAAGTTTGTTTTGTTTCGAGACCACAAAAATGAGGTTAAGTTCGTAAAATTCGTAAATTGCTTTAGAGGTAGTCGGTCGTCAGGCGGCAGGAGCAGGAGCAGGAGCTATGGAATAATGAAATTAAATGAATTCTGTTATTTTTTGTGGCAACAATGAAAGTTTTAAGTGTATTAGCATCAAAAAGTGAAATATGTATATAAAACATACACTGGCACAGAAAATTGTCCGCCTTTCGTGTTTAATTAAAGTAAACAGATGCATTTCATATCGTTTGTATATTTTGTAAAAAGAGAGATAATGACAGAGTAATGAAGGGAAACAGAGATTCTAATGTATTTAGCAATAAACTTGAAACAATATTTTGAAATGACAGATGGCCAAAAAGTTTTCCAATAATAAGAAAGGAAAGAAAGTTTTACCTGTCGAAAAGAGAGCTCATCAGAGCTGTTATTGATGTGATATAAATGTTGAAATATAAAACTAGGATGATACGCAATTGCTGTACATTATAAATTATAATATATTTGCGAAGAGCGGCATAAGAATGTATTCCCAAGACAAGCCACAGTTTGCCACAAATTTTCAATTAACTCTATTTGTAGATATGAAAAAAATTAAAAAATAGAAATTAAAAATGCGAATTAAGTTTATACAGCTTCTTTCCTATCATTTCAAGTAGCAGTGCAGTTATCCAGTCATTTTATAAAATTAATTAATTTGGTGTCTGAATTTGTAACGCTTCATACGAACTTAATAAGCGGTATAGGTTGCCCTACAGCACCACTCACCTAAACATTTGGCCATAAACCATAAACAAATTATTACATAATTATAATTTTAGTTCGAATGCCGATCTTAAGCAATGATCTAAGAATTTGCTAATACGTAAAACGTTTTTGCCTAACTTAATAAGCATCCTATTCTCCTTCTATTACGTAATTAATTCACAACTATAATAATTTTTGCACTAAAAATAAAGGATGAAATTTAATATCTACAACTTTTTAACAATACTGTGACATCTCCAAAAATTTCCAAAATTGTTAATGGGAATAACTGCTCCTTTTGCATGAATAACAGATAAGACATTAAACTAGTGCGGTTCCAAAACTAGCTGTCCAAATAAAGAAGACACAAAAAAGTTGGGAAACATTTTCTTTATTTTTCAACATAATCTCCTTTTTATTCAACAGCTTCTATATCCTGGTTAAAGTAAGAACTGGCAAACTCCTTGAAACATCCATCAACTGCAAACTCCACCTCTTCATTGTTAGCAAATTTTTTACCACCGAACCATTTTTTCAAGTTTGGCAATAGAACATAATCCGACGGAACTAAATCTAGCGAATAACATGCGTGATGAAGCAATTCGAACTTCATTAATTTTGGCCATCACAATAGTGGATGTGTGAACGGGAGCATTGTCTTGATCAGCAGTTTCTTTTTCCCCAAATGAGGCCTTTTTCCCATAATTTCATTACCTAAATACTGCAATAAACTAGCACAATATTCGCCATTGATGTTTTTCCTTTCTAAAGATAATCAATAAAAATAATCCCATCCACATCCTAAAAAACAGACGCCATAACCTTGCCTGCAGATGGAACCGTCTTGGCCTTTTTTGAACACGATTCTTCCACTCCAGTCCACTGTCTTGACTATTCCTTTGTCTCAGGTGTGAAGTGGTGGACTCATCCATGGTTATAAACCGAAGCAAAATTTAAACTTTATTGCGGTGAAATATCGCCAAACACTCTACTGAAACATTTTCACAACGACGTTTTTGCTCTACTGAAAGCAAGCGCGGCACCCATCTTGCACACAGCTTTCTCATCTTCAAATCTACGGTCAATATACGATGTATAGCACTTTTTGAAATGCCTATCATTTCAGCAAGCTCACGCATCTTCAGATTTTATTAACCGTGTCTGGAATGAACACATCAATTGGTCGACCACTACAGTGTTCGTCTTGGCAGCTCGTACGGCCTCGTTTAAACTCTGCTGCCCAATATTTTACAGTCATAAACGAAGGAGCAGCCTCTCACAGAGTAGAACCTGGCTCGAGTTTAATATTAGTTGGACTGAGACTTTTTTAAAAGCAGCAGTGGATCCTTTTGAGGTTCCTACAACGTCATTTCACTTTTTCCAGATGCAATGGGTTTTCCACAATCACTTCTGGGTTCTTCGAAGCCAATATGCGACAGTTTTGCTTGTTGACGTAACCACTGAGTGGGAAATGAGCTTTTTTGCTGAAGAACATTTTGTTGGATTGAAAGCCCACCTTTGAAACACCACTTTTGTAGTAAGTTTTAACTATTTTTAGGCGTTACATACATATATTACATATTCGTAAATGGCTAACTTTTCACTAAATAAATAACATTTCAGATGACAGGCAGCCATGCCAGATCGACAGTTTTAAAAGCACAAAAAGGATAACTCCATACATTTTTCCCACATTTCTTCATAGTGGTTCACACTGAAGTAATAGTTTTATGATATCCCTACTCGATATAATTAAAGACTTTTTAAAGCGAAAATCTATTTGAATTATAAAGACGTAAACAAATAGTTGTTCGTTTGCTTGACGAACGAATTGAGTAATACGTTTTATACAGACAGATTGATAAATATTTATAGATTATGTGTTGCCAGATCCGGATGTGTGTGGCTGCGAATTCTATACTCAACAACTAAATCTGCTTTATGGAGAATTTCGTTATAGGGTGATTTATCAGCTGTATTATCATCTTCTATTCGAAAATAGTACTTACTGTGGAACCACTGTTTTTTCCCCAACATTTTCTAAAATGGTTTGATGGTCGGGAAGGGTATGCTTTAGTTCTTTAACATAATCTAATAATGCCTTCCTCTTTGATGCAGTTTGGTGACGTATTTAAAGTATACAATTTGTTAAGTTTAAAGATGACTAGAAAATTTAAAAGTGATTACAAGATCTTACTCGCAAACGGCCGTAGTTATTAACAAACGTATTCAAATTTTAAACTTAAAGGGATTTATCGCTTGCATTAAATAGGTTTTTTTATTTCATTTTCGAATTGAACAACTTTTGGTATTTTACTACATTTTCAATGTATGATTTTGTTGCTATCGTAAGAGTTGCTTGGAATCTAAAGCACAAAATAACGTTCCTATAACGATTTTCCATTATTCCATTTTCAAAAGCATCTGCACTTCTCTATCTTTAACCATCACCACATATCGCTCAAACTCTTAATCTCTGGAGTATGAAAATTATTCAAATCATTTTTGCGATGAAAGCTTAATCCACAAAGTCTTCAGCTCTCCCAGATAACAAAATAACAAAATATTTACATTTAACTCGTAACGATGTAGATTTTCGAGAACGTAAGCGATATTAATATATAGTACGTGTGTGTGTGTGTGTGTGGGTGTGTGAGTGTACTACAATAAAAAGCTTGACGTCAACTAGTTAGAGGAGTGGTGAAAGAAGCAAACCAAATGATGCTATTTCGTTATTATCCTTTGGATATTCTTCATACTCATATCCTTACACATTCCGCCATGTTGTAAGCACTCGTAATAATACATGAACTTGCATTACAATGGCGGAACTTACGTTAACAACTAGCAATATAAGTAGTCCAATACAGTTAGTGAATGTCTTCTATCTAATCGACAAAAGATGGTGTTGGAGGATGGTATGAAAATTTAAGTTAACGGCATTTATCAAAGGGCATTTTGAATATATTTTTGTACATATCTATCGTATATTGTATAGGGTGATTTTTTAAGATTTAAGTTTTTCAGTTTGGCACCACTGGTTGGTAATGGTGTTCCAAACGTCATCTGTCAAAGTGAAAAGTGTACAGTATACTCTGCCATTTCATTGAAAAATTGTGTTCAGCGATGAGGCTCATTTCTTGCTGAACGGATACGTAAACAAGCAAAACTGTCGCATCTGCAGTGATGAACAGTCACATGCCATACATGAATTACCGATACATCCCGAAAAAACGACAGTCTGGTGTGATTTATGGGTTGGTGGCATCATCGGTCCATTTTTCTTCAAAGACGACCATGGAGGAAACGTTACCGTCAACTCCGAACGATATCGAGCCATGAAACGCGATTTTTTCCCTCCAATTGGCTGAGTTGAACTTGGTTGGCATGTGGTTTCATCAGGATGATGCGACATGCCAATGGATATGTCGAGGGATGAATTTGGTGAGCAGTTTATCTCTTGATTTGGCCCTGTGAGTTGGCCTCCAAGATCTTGCGATTTAACGCCTCTTGATTATTTCTGGTGGGGTGTTATGTCAAGTCTATGTAGTCTATGTGGACAAGCCGAACACTATTGAAGCCTTACAGGATAATATAACACGTGTTATTCGTTGAAGACAAGCCAAAATGCCCGAAAAGATGACGAAAAATTGGACCTTTCGAATGAACATTTTGAGACGGAGACGCGGACAACATTTACATGAAATTATCTTTAAAAATTAAATGGCAAAGACCAATTTATCGATTCCAATAACAAATTTTAATATATGATGCAAATTTAGGTGTTTTATTCGATTTAAAAAAAAAAACTACGATTAAGAAATCTACACGAACGGAGAAATTTGATGGAACCGATTTCCAAAGACGCATTTTGCAGAAGCAGTTTATATATTTTATGTTATATTTATAAATTTTATATTTAATTTTTATTGCGTGTTTTTGTAAACTTATAATATTGAGCAGATTAAATCTAATAGATGAATTGTTACATATTGCAATTTACTTATAATTGGCCGAAAGGCTTTAAATTACAAGCAAAAAAAAAAAAATAAATAAATAAATAAATAAATTAATTAAGTTGAATTACAGAACTAACAAACTTCTAACTAATTCAGAAGTTAGAAGTTAATCGATATATAATCTGGAAATATAAGATAATCGGTATGTAATAAAGGCTGCTCACAGTTTAATTGAAAACAAAATTTTACAGTAAAGTCTGAAAGTGTTATAGAATGCGACTTTTGTAAGAATCAGAACATAATTTGAAACTTTTGAAATGGCTTGGTAGTAAACTGTGAATTTGAGCTACTCTTACTACAAAAGCACGACCCATGAGTGTGCTTATTTTAGGAATAAGAAGCTGCTTATTACGAGTGGAGTGTGAAAAGTTAAACGGATTAAAAAGAAATTGAGGACTACACAGTCGAGCAACTTTATGAAATAACAACAAACGCCTCAAATCGGTGTAATTGTTAAAACTACAGCCCAAGAAAAGCTTAACATACGGTGTTATATGAACACGACGCACAGTGGGATTGCTTCATACATTTTTGTGCAATAAATATAAGGAGTTGTCGTAGAGTCTTAAAATTCGCCATAGTGCGTTTTATGACGTAGAGTAGCAAAAATATAAAGTTTCATCCAAATCGACCACGCCCATCGGCCACCGCCCATACAACTAAAAATTAAATTTTCGTATACATTTTTTTCTGTTAGGTAGAAATTCTTGGAACTTGGCATGGATCATCTGTACCACGAAAACAAAAATTTTGGAAACTTTCATCCAAAGCGGCCACGCCCATCGCCTATATCACTCAGAAAAAATAACCATTTCACCCACTACCCGCCTGACTTATTTTCTGTAAAAATATTTAGTAGGATTGCCTAAAATAAACTAATTAGTTACATGTGTAAGGAAACTTATTTACTTATTCATCTATCATTTCTTTTACAATATCATCTAATTCCAAATGTTGTTTACGAGGTTGACGCCTTGTTTTACTAAGGATCTGATGACACCAAGAGACGGTTGAAAACATCAGAGTTAGTTGCCATTCTATTGCATTTTCTTGAAAACATCAGTCTATATTTTCTATAATCCTTGTTGCGCGCTTCTTCTGCCTCTTCGGATAGCATACCAATAGGAAGAATAGCTGCATCGATAATTTCTTTTCCATGCATTAATATTTTGTGCACAGTTACTGGCATATAATACCAGTTGTATTTTTCGACATAAAGTTTCGCCGTATCCCGCGTGTAATTTTTAAACTTCGAAGAATTAATATTTCGGCCACATGTGATTATTTGTAATATTATGCGAAACCTATCAATTAATTCCTCTTCAACTTCAGTTATGTCAGCTACAAGTGACGGATTGGAAAAAAAACGTCTTCAGGTGTTGCCGTCGTTGGAGGTCCCAGTGCCTTGCTGAACCTCATCAACACGTAAATGCATATGGTCTTTAAATGCGTTGTGAATTCGGACTTTGTTTTCTTGTTTCATAGCCTTATGTTCGTCTTCGAGCGCCGACCACTTTTGAAATGGTTTATTGTAGGCAATATGAAGAATGCACTCCATAAACGGCTGCTGACGAGGTTTTTGTAACTGTTTGAGCAGTCTTGCCATCCAACATTGTAAACAGCAAATTGTGACTAACACTAAATTGCTTTCCACAAGCTAAAACTGCAGCATTCTTCAAAGCACCAATATCAGAATTTATTTTTTGAACTATGTTTAAAACATGTTCTTTAGTTTCCTTTGCAAACTGAAAGCAGATTGGACGGCAATACCTGGTTGAAGAAGGATTTTTGTTCCGCCAGTATTCCTCTTGCGAAGTTGACTGTACCAAATACGTGTTTTGTCTTTATTTCTTTGCTTAATTTGTAGCGTAATTTCTTGTGACTTTTTTCATAAAATTTATAACTTTGTTTAGCAGTATAAAATATTATAAGGATTTTTTTCTATAAATCGCAATAATATACTCCCTTCCTTCATTTTATTGCAGTCAGAGCATGGAGGTCGCCGGAGCTAACCTTTTTTCCATCCAAGGAAAACTTCGAACACTGAAATTTCTAGGACTTTTTCGAAACTATTTATGCTATCCAGTTGTCTTTTTTTCTTATAGAACCACAAAATACCATAATTTTGGAACATCATGACATAAAATAGTTAAACGAACAACAAATATGCATATACAGGCCCTCAAGTTGCATTAAAATCTTAGTCGTTTTGCGCTTTACTTCTCCCAAGCATTTTTAAGTAATTATTTTGCGATAAAAAATTATTTTTTTCAAGAAAGCAATGATGAATTTCTCTTAACTAAACAATTCCGTACAAAATTGCATCATTACATTTTTAATATTTTACAGTCGAAAAATAGACTTTTTGCACTTAGAATCTCACTGTGCGACGCCTCAGTGAATACAAATATCTCATAACTCTATTAAACGCCATATGAATTTTTGATATAATGCAATTTTAATTGGAGGCAATAAAATTTAATTAAATGTAATTCAATTCAATTTACGTAACCCTACACTATCCTGAAGCACCAAAAATACTATTCTCCGGTTACATCTACCAAACGTAGACCTCCAAAATGAGTAAAAAACAATTTAACAATTTAAGTGAACTCACATAGAAGCTAAATTAGCTGGTAAACATATTGTTGAACTGCGAATTCAAATAAGACCAGACCAAATATGGCCAATAGTCCATAGTGTGACTATAATGTGTTACAAAACAGTAAGATGAACTTAATAGACATAGTACAATTCTAAGGCACCCCAAGACGTACGAAAGATAACCAACAGACTTCATTTATCATTCATTAACTACGAAAAATTATGTGAGCCTATGTGTTGCCGAACGTAAACTTCTCCTTCCATGGCAACGGAATGATGAGTTTCTTAGCTTTTGCTGTTGTCACCTATGGCTTTACATGCCATTTATATAACACCACGTTAGTGTTTTGTCCTTCATAATTTCATAAATTGAAATGTCAAATGATCTTTCTCTTTGCGAAGGGATTATTCAAGTATTTAACATGGTTTGTGTTAAAGCTGAAAGCAGGATTTTTTTTTTTTTTTTGCAAACACAATAGAACATCAGGTAATCAAAAAGTAAACCCTTCATTTCAAAATATAAGCCAGAAAGATGAACCTCTAGCTTTTGCATCTGACTTTACTCTTCTCCAAACCGAATAGTTGAGTTAACTTGATGGTCTCGAATAGCATTTTCGTCCTCAGCCCACTTGGTATCGCAGTAGCAAGGGAAAAAGTAAGACAAATAGACTATTGGAGGCAAAGTTGGTAATTGTACCGCATTTAAAAAAAAGGGGATTACATCAACATACGCACTATAAAGGCAATAAACAGGATTAGAGAAACCTTGGCAGTTTCTGTGTTATCTTTTTTTCGATTTTTTTTTGTTTTGGCAGTTTTCTGTTGGCGTTTCTTATTGGAGCAACTGCTGTTGCTTCAAGTTGGTTTTTAATGCAATTGTTGTTTTTTTCCCCCGTATAGTAAGTGAAGAAGCAGTGGTTTGGTGAATGGTTGGTATTGCATACAACATCACATCCACCCTGGAGTCAGAGGATAAAACAATGAAGAAGTCAGTGCATAATTAGTTTATTTGTTTCCAAGCGACTTGCTACCACTGATGCCACATCAACGGGCACTGATTCTGGTAACTGGCTGTGCATCCCTTCTCCGATCGTTGCAAACAACAGTTGTGGTAACTAAACTTAATGTTAGATTTTCATCCAGTTGGTTTTTACTCCCTCCCTGGATCTTTCCCTCTCTCTCCCTAAGACAAATTGAATAAACAAAGTTTTTTTTTTTTGTAAAGTAGCTTCAATACTTCCAACTGCCACAGGGGAAGGATGTAGGCATGCAACAAATACAAAGTTGTTCGTTTCAGCAATAGCTTAAAACCATTACGAGGATAGAATGGCTGATGTTGTTGCCGCTCCTTGTAATGAATTATGGTAAACTGAATTAGTTATCCTTCCCGAAAACAAAAGTTCCTTGTTTATTTACAAAATATCTGTTTTTGCCATTTTCATTAGATTTTTGCGGGAAAGGAGACATTAACAAACAAACAAACAAGCAACACGACGAGGCAACCAGATTACCAACTTTTTAATCTTAATTTCCGGAAAACGTAACGAATCACATTTTAAGTGATTTCCAACAACGGATATCATGGCAAATGAACTTTGTCGCTCAAATAATATGAAAATCATGGGCTGCGTTAAAAATCCAAAGTTTTTATTTGCTCTAGTGCAAAATGAAATGACATCTTAATGGAAAATTTTCACTTTTTTTCACCGAACTCCGAAAGAAAAGAAATATATTAATTAATTTTGTTATGGTCAAAAGTTAGGCAAGTAAATAAATTTCTGAAAGGTCAATAACAAACAATACCATCGTAGGGACAGTATTCAGCATAATTTTATTAGCACAAGTCAAATACGAAAAGTTTCTGCTGTAGGTTTTACGAACACATTTGAGTTCGTTAAAAAGTTATCCAATGTGTGATACACAAATGGCGATAGGTTTTGTATATTGCACAGGACACAGCTGGCTGCAGGACCAGCTATCACGAAATTCCAAAGAAAATTCAAAATTATTTAAAATTATACATAACCTTTACCTCTATCGATAAAGTCACTTGTATCTCCTATCAACCCTGGTAACAGGAACGGACATAGAGAAGCCGTAGAGAGATATCGGAAGATTTATCTTTTCCGTTTAAATAGTGGTACGACCATGGAGTTCTTTCGTAGAGAGGTATGGTTAATAGACTACAGGAGCATGACATTTATTTGCTGTGTCGATATCTCTCCTTCGGACATTGAAAATCTATGCCGTAGATAATGGATTACCAGTTCCATGCGAAGTATGATAAAGCAAAACTGGAGCAGCTTGTCTGCGAAATCCAGACCAGAAGGTCCTTCTTTTCTGGTAGCACCGGTGGCCAGCGGCCCAAAGAACATTGTTCTTGCCAAGGGCGTTGGCTTTTGCGTTGCTCAAGCGTTGGTGTAGGAAGGCATTAGCTTGGAAAACACTGTTCATATCTATCCGAGGTTTTCCTAGATACCTCAACTCCTACCCGGGAGGTAGTTCACTTCATACCAAGTGACTACAAAGGTACTTTGGCTGAGTGCGGGAGTGGGACCTGAAGAAGCTTTTCCAAGGGACCTACTTCCAATCTCTGGTAGTCTAACTAATCCTTCGGGATTAGTGTGAGTACACCAAAGGGGTGCCGGCCGTCGCCTGAAGAAAGAAAGAACACATAACCAAGAAAGAAAAGCATATAATTAGAAACGGCACCTGTGTGGTGGCACACCATGGGTAAAGCTTTCACAGCAAGACTCATGTAAAACCTTTACATCAGTTGTTCATTGTCTATCTGAGGTATCCTAGATAGCCTCACTTCATACCAAGTGACTTCAAAGGTATTTTGGCTGAGAGAGGAAGTGGGCCCTGAAAAAGTTTTCCAAAGAGACCTTCTTCTTATCTCAAAGGTAGTTCGACTAATTCTTTCGGGATTAGTTTGAGTATCCCAAAGGGGCGCTGGCTGCCACAATAAGAAAATAATTATAAAAAAGAAAAGAAATATAGAAAACAGTCCCAAGTGTGATGGCACACCATGAGTAAGGCCTCACGGTGAAACTCATGTAAATAAAAACAGTTGATTGATTGTATCTCCTATCAATGACAACCCAATTTTAAAGCCTAAAAAATACATTTGTCTCTACTGTGCTAATAAGCCCACATGTCTTGATTGCTTAGTAATGACAATTCACTTTAACGCTGAGTAAAAAAAAACGTCTCTTTACAGCACTCTAAAATACTGTCACTTAAAGGTATTTGTATTGAAGTTAACTTGTTCAATGTTAACTTGTTAAAGACATTTGTCTTTAATGCTTAGAGGCTTTTCTGCTTTACTGCTTTTAGTAAAGTCGCTTATCTTTACTGCCAACTAAAGGTAGCGCGCCCAGTACATATACTAGTGTTTAGAGTTCATCAAAGAGACATACAGTTTAATAGTTTTTGGCGGACATTAAGGATACTTTTTCTAATCATATGATAACCTCCCTCTCACCATATTTATGAAAAAGATAATGAGAAAATTTGCAATAAATATGATTGTCAACTTTAACAGAAGCCTCACATTAATCGAGAATATTGACAATGGAAACATCTCGGTTGAAAACTATGAAATGTTACTGCAGTCTTCCCAAGCTTTAATAAATAATCAACAAAATAAGGTTTAATGGTTATGTGTTTCAATGAAGACATAATCTACTCGTTTGAAACACTTCGAGAACTATAACACCTATATTATTGAAGTGATCACATTCAGTATGGAAATTAGAAGATAGATGTCGCTTGTAATTGTGTATTGTTACGGTATAAGCATGTGATTTGTACGAAAACAATATCCATCTGTATCAGACATTATTTATTTATTTTTTTTTTTTTTGCCAGTTCTGGGGGAATGGGAAAGCAAATATTGGTCGAAATAGATGAGCCCACCATCACTAACTAAGCTTATTGTGGCGTCCCTTAAGTGAAGAACAAGTTTTTTAAAATATTAGCGTTTATCCAGATCACGACCAAAAGGAAAGACTAAAGGATGATGCAGAATGAAGCCGATAAAATTCTGTTACAAAGTTCAGGTTTGTGAAACTCTATTAAAACCTCAGGCGATGATATAGAAAAAAACATATATCGGCTGCAACATTGCACAGCAAAATGGAAATAAATATTGGCTCGGAAAGTATTAGTGACTGAAAATGACCGACCGTGGCGCGGTGGTTATTACAAGCGACTATTGTTCGCATGATTGCAGGTTTAAGCCCACATACAGCCACCTGTTGTTATTCAAGCGGCGGTCGCCTCCATGTCTCTGACGAACAGTTCCAGTAGTCAAGCAATCGATAAATCTTATAAATACTGCTCAAACTGTGACGTTCGAAATCGTCGTTAAACTGAAACACATTAAAAAAAACAATCGTAACTTATGCTATGTTGTCTAGTGTAATCGATACGATTTAGACGCTTATTAACCAAGAGTGATAAATGGATTTGCTTATAAACTCGTCCTGTATTTCCTTCCTTTGGACCACAGCAAAACAAAAGTTATTAATGATTAGTGTAAACGAAAGATGCACGAATTTCACAATAGTCCTTCAAATGCCAGTATACTGGCGATGAGACTATCTATATTGTAATCACAATCACTTTGGGTCAAATAGTGCTTGGCCTCAAATCAATTTGCAGAAATAGGTTATTAATTCAGTAACATATAATAAATTTGAGGCAACTGTTATAACAATTTGGGTTTTCTACCGAAATTCATTGCTGATTTCTTCGAAATCTATAACTAATGCTTAATCATTACCACGCCGTTGTAGGCCAGGAAAGGTAACAAACGATTATGCAGAAAATTTTGTAAGCGATGACTCATTTCTCGGATTCACTAGAATTTCATAGCACTATTTGTAGAATAAAATTCGTAGGAATAGATTTTTTCGGCACCGTAGAAAACAGGTTTTTGCAATCAAACTTTGCCAAAGAAATAAATATTATGGATACATCCTTGTCTCGCTTTAAGTGGACAAATTTTCGTTTATTAAACTTCAGGCGAAAACATTCAGCAATCCATCATTTGTCACAACATCTAAAACAAATGTGGTCCGTCGGGCACTCTCCAAAAAGTATTTCAAATTGATGAGATTTATTTCGAGAAGATTTATGATTACAATACCACTCACCCCTCTACCCTGGCCCGACTGCCATCAGCACTTTATAAACTATTTAATACCATCATGATTAATGATAACATAAATGAATAGAGAATTTCAACCATCATAAAATGTCATCACAAACAAATAGTTGAATACTTGTTACCTTACACTATCTATGACATAAACGTATACTCGTAACGTTAAGGGAGGAGGTCTTTACATCAAATTTCAATTAAACGAAACGTTTATGGCGAGCACACATTGATCACATTATTTACAATCAATTTGATGGTTTAAAACTTTGTACAAGAGAATTTACCTGGCGCACTCTGCTGGAAGGAAGTTTGATGTGAGGTGTCGTCCCATATTTGCTACTAGACATGGAGTAGTGTAACTAAACTTTTCTAAAGTACAACATTAACTATTGGGCACTTCAATCGAGTGCTGTTGTGAGACAACGACTTCAAGTAATGTGAAATTGTTGCTTAGGGGTCAGATGATGCTGGTGTTGCTGCTGGTGATGACTATGATGGACGACATGTGAAACCTATTGAATGTGCAATAGATATGTTTATAATTCAATAGCTACTAAACATCAACTAGACTATGGCTGTTATTTCTCAGTATACCTTCCACCACCACAGCCACATCATTATGACCAGCACCTCCTTCCACGGCATTTAGGCGTACACCTCCACCCGCACAGAGGCCAATTGACCTAACAAAAGATGGAAGATGGAAATTTCATCTCTCTACATGGGCATCATACTCTTACAATCACAATTATTTGTAGGCAAGGATTTTATGGCATTAAACCCCCCGTCGAAGGAGATTTCATATTCAGAACAGATGAAGCCAAAGCATTATCGGTTGTCTTCTATATGTTCTTGTGTGCAGGGCTCCAAAGCCGCAGTTTTATAAATATATATATGTATATGTGTGTGTTAGTGTGGTTTCATATTTGTAAGGATATGTGGACTGGAATGTGTCTCGGTGCGATATTGTATATTTATCCGTTTGCATCGCTGTACTCGTATGTTATTACATTTCTATTTGGTACAAATATAATCTTACATGTCTCAGGCACAATGGTGGGCCATGGTTTACGTTTGAACTATACATTCCAATAGGTTTTCTATGTCGGACGAGATCTTAGATATGGTTTCTTACCTGCAAAGAAATGCGCAAAGAGAAAGAAAAGAAAGAATTCAAATCAAATTTATGTTTAAATTGCAATGCGGGCGATGGAGATTACGTTACGTTGCATCGACGCGAAGGGATGGTAAATTCAGGTATGGAGAATAATTTTCAAAACGGTGCTATTTCGCATAAAAAAACAAACTCGTGGCGAAACTTGCAAAGGTATTTAGAAGATGCAAATATATTCAATTTATTCAACCCAACATCTTTTTCAAATACAAAAAAAAAAAAATAGTACAGCTTAAAATTGCCGGTAAGGAAATTTTAGTTAAATTTTTTGAAAATAGCCAACACATTTTTGTTGTTATTTTTGAAAATGTTATTATAATTGTATTGAACAGTTCTCAAAAACAAGGAAAGTTTAAAAAAAAAAACAAAATATATTGTCAATACATTTCAACTATTGTGAAATTTGCTTCCCAGCAATTTGAATTAATTGATATTTTAATTTCTGGAAAACAACAACAAATGTGAATTCTTCTCCTTCTTAGGTGGCGACTGGAATAAACATACTTATCTATTATACGTCACCAGTAGAAAATAATTCTAAAAGCTGCGATCTTCTGCGTTTCTCCTCAAATTCGTCACACCAAGCTTCGATAGTATTTCAAAAGCCTGGTCCTTCCAACGGAGTTTTGGTCGCTCTCTTCTGCGCCCTCCATCGAGTTTGCTGTCGAAAATTTTCCTTGCCAAAGCATTTGGGTTCATCCGCACAACATGACAAAGCCAACACAATCGCTGTATATTAATGTGCTTGAACACGTCGACATATAGCTCATACAGCTCATTATTCATGCGACGCCGATACTCTCGGTTAACCATGATGGGTCCATATATTTTTCGGAGTATTTTCCTCTCGAAAACTGCCTGTACTTATTCATCTGGTTGCGTCATAACCCAGGATTCTGCGCTATATAACAAGACGGGTAGAACCAACGTCTGGTACAGTCGGATTTTTGTTTGTCGAGAGAGGGCTTTATCATTGTATCGCTTGAACAATTGTTCTTGTTTGCTAGCAGAAGGTACGAGGTTAGTAAAAATGGAGCGCCACACGAATGAACAACACATTCTCATTGTGGAATTGTTTTACGAAAATGGTGAAAGTTTTGCGGCTACAGTTCGCAAATTGGGATCAATTTAGGGTCACAATAATGCTCCAAAAGAGTCGACTCTAAAGAGATTAATGGATAAATTTGCCAAAACTGGGTCTGTTAGTGATGTAAAGACAACAACGCGCCTTCGACCAGGTCGGTAGACCGAAAATGTCGCAGCTGTACGTGATGATGCCGCTCAAACTCCATCCACCTCAATTCGACACCGAGCTCAGCAAATTGGTGTCTCCAAATCCATTATGCAGCGAATTTTGACGAAAGATTTGCATCTTCATGCATACAAAGTTCAATTGACTCAGTTCCTGAGCCTAAGTAAGCTGACGACAGCGATGGGAGTTCGTTAATTGGGTATTGGAGAAACAACATGAAAATGCTGATTTTGCCGATAACATCATCTACAGTGACGAGGTCCATTCCCATCTTGATGGCTTCGTCAATAGGCAGAATTGTCGCATTTGGGGTGAGAAAAATCCTTGGGTGATTCATGACAAGCAAATGCATCCTCAACATGTCATTGTGTGGTGTGGATTTTGGGCTGGAGGAATCATTGTATCGTTTTTTTATAAAAATGAGGCATGTCAAGCGCAAACAGTCAATGGTGTTCGGTATCGTGAAATGATAACCAGTTTTTTCGTGCCTGGAATTGAAGAAATGAATGTGGAGGGCATGTGGTTTAAACAAGACGGCGCCACATGTCATACAGCCAGAGAAACAATTCAGTTGCTGCATCGGTCATTTCCCGGTCGTGTTATTTCACGTTTTGGAGACCAGAATTGGCCGCCTAGATCGTGCGATTTAACACCATTAGACTTTTTTCTTTGGCGTTTTTTGAAGTCGATGGTTTAGGCGAATAAGCCGACGATGACTCAAGTCTTAAAAGAGGAGATTGGACGCTTAATTAATTAAATACCGCAGCGTTTATACAAAACGGTCGTTGACAATTTAATTAAAAGATGGCGTGTGTGCCGGCAAAGCCGCGGCGGCCATCTGTCCGATGTGTTGTTTCATACATAACCTCATTCTGTCTACTTTACGATATAATAAAGTTTCACGATTTTTTTTTTTTTAATATCTGTGTTTTATTTAAAATGTGAATCATGCGTTCTTGTTGGGACACCCTTTAGATTATGAGAAATATTAAATGAATCTCAGTCATTTCGCATAAGATGGACCTGCTATGCAGTCACTTTCAAAAGGAATTTGAAATTTTCCATTTATATGAGAAAAAATTATAAATAAAATTTTAACTTTTCAGTTATAGTAGGACAATTTTTAAGCTTCCTATTGACCACAAAATTTACATTATTAGAGTTATTTGATTTAAACTAAATATGCGGCGTCTTTTGTCCATTTTGAAGGCAATTCCATTATTCCCGATTGTGAAACGAAATATACATTTTTTTTTTGATATTTCTTTAGGTTTTTTAAAGGATAAACAAAATTATCTGCAGAAAACACATAATATATTTTTTTTTGCTTTCCATTTTCCAGGGAAATTTGTTTGCTTTGCAGGAAACAAATTTTAAACTTGCAAATAGTAGTATTAATTTCTCTTAAGAAGATATTTGCCTTATTCGAAAATAGGCCAGGCCAGTTGACAGTAAAGCAACATAAACTCTGAATTTCGGAAATTATATTCGCTATACAAAAATGTGACAACTCTGACATAATTTTGCATTTATCAATAAGAAAATTTTTACACAAACACTGCATTATTTTCTTTAACTAACGTTTAAAATTTTCCTTTAGAAGAGATCATCATAATGTTTTCCATCATAAGCTTTGTACATTCATGTCATAGGTATAAGATCATGGACTCGCCTAAAAAAAAACATCCATAAAAAATGTAATCTCTTTTATGGTATTTCAAAGGCAATTCATGGAAAACATAGTTTACTTTTGGAGGAATACGTTTTTCTTTCCTTTTCGTTTTTCATTTCTCACAGGAAAACAAATATTAAAATGTTGTCAAATATTCGTATATAGGAATGAAAACTTGTCGGTCCTTCACATCAACAAATGTTATCTATGAAAATACTTGTAATAACTTCTAGAGGCAAACCAACCAGCATCTCGTTCCATTCATATGAAACTCGTTTATCGATATTCTTTTGCAAGTCTTGTAATTTTACTTTTTCCCCTTTTACTTGTGTTTTCTTTACGACGTAGCAACCAACTATAGCAATTTATCATATTTACCATCCCTTGCACAGAAAGAACATAACGTTTTGTTAGGACATTACGTTATATCATATATTTGGGTTGTATATGAATTTATGTATTATAGTACTCGTATATACATATATAATAGTAGTGTACGAGTATTGTGGTTGTTATTTGTTGGCTTTGTTTGTGTATTTCAGTTTTAGTTTATCAATATTTGTGGTTATTTTGTTAACTAAAATAAATGAACTTAAAACTCAATCATAATTCCAGAACAAAGAGGCAAAGATTCTTATTCGATGTGATTTAGTTTTTGGTTTTTGTCAATTTGCTAAATCGGCTAAATCCAAAACGAAAAAAAAAGAAGAACGAAAACGAAAAATGCATCTGGGCATTTATTTAACAACAAACCATATCAAGCTAGTTATACGTAAGTTAATACAATAGGATTTCATTGAACGAGAACGGCAACAGGAAGTAAGGAAAATACGGTTGAAACTAAATTGGAATGGTTACTAGATCATTTACCTGATGTCCGGAACATATTGAGCCGTTGGGCACTCGCACTCGAAATGGACTGTGCACTGGGCAGGATGTGCGCGGACCCCAGCGCGATGAAGACGGTCCCTGTATTGACATGCTACTTATGCTATTTGAACTACATGGATTGAATATGGGTGGCGGAGGCACTGGTGCCGCTGGAAGCCCTAGACTAAGGGTATTAAGGCCGCTCATGCTGCGGCAGTGACCGCCACCCATCGCTGTGGGCGG